>JASCZW010008271.1:0-128316 GCA_034211315.2 Aedes japonicus | reverse complement strand
GACTTATATCAAAATCCATTATGCGACACCTCAAATTATATTAGAATTCAAAAATAAGTCCAATTGTGATGATATTAAAAGTCCACAACAACATTGGCTACATCCGGGTTGATATTTCGGCTACTCCGGGAAAGTGGTCGGATTGGGTTTGGGATCAAAACTCATCATGTGACACATCAAATAAAATGAGAACTGAAAAATAAGTGCAAAGATGATGGATATTATATAAAGTTTTCAGAACCACGATGACAACATCCAGGTTTGTACAGTAATCAAAGGGAAGTGTTGAAAGTGTCCAGATCTTACGATGAGTTCATAAATTTAGGTTTTTATTTCTAAATAAATTTACATGTTATGTGAAGAAACTTTAACAAGTTATCCGGTTTATCATTATCATTCCAGTTAGTCTTATGCTCCATTTACCATGTCTGACATTTAGCAGATGATATGAAATGTTTTAGAAAGTCATCATGGAGTGAAAGGAGATCTTAAGAAACATGTTTTGCTAAATAAAGGGTTAATAAAGAAGGCAAATTAACAGAAGCCTCAATACAACGTGCAACACATCAAGAGTCATAAATTATGTCACGCAACATTGAGAAAAAATATAAGTCAATTCCCCCTACCCCATTTTCATTTCATTTTTCCTGTACTTTTAGTAACGACAAAACTTCATAGTCCAGCTAGTCCAGTAACAAGCTTTTTGCTATTTTAAGTTTTTCTAGTGCGAATTGTTATTTTTTGTTGGCACAGTGTTTAATAATTTAGTGGAAATTTCACATATTTTTATTGCTTATTTTTTCCAATTTTATTTATGTTTTATTACCCTTGCCGGAACAAACCTACCAAATATTGCATAATTCTAAGATCCACTTCACCTTTTTGGCTGAATTATCACATGTAACGGATGATCCGAATCTTCCGGAAGACCATGCAATGGCTACCCAGATCCAAAAAATTTTCTCCATATCGCTTTACTTTTTACATTCTATGTACAAATGGTTTTGAAAAAAAAATCGTATTGCTTTGGGACGAGACTAATGAATTTACCATTTTATTGCATGTTCCGGATATTCCAGGGACCATAAAGTGGCCACATCTCGGTAGTGTGACCCAATATGATAATTTAGATAGAATATTTGAAATTAGTGACCTAAAATAACTTGGAAACACATAACTTAGCTATGTTAAATCCATTTTTAGACTTTTTTTCCGCCTTTTGTATGGGATGGAATCACATGTGCAACAGCAAGAGTTGGTTTTTCGAAATGCATAATAAATTTAACGCTACTTCCTCTTTGACCGCAAGATGATTGAATAACCGGTTCAAATAAAACAGGTTATAAACTATAAAGAATCGCACAGCGGTTGTTGGGGAGTCTCCCAACCACTGTTATGGTGTTCCACTGCCTGGTGAATGTCTATCAAATGGTCATCTATGTACTAGCTGCTGCCAAAAGAACATGCGGTATGGAGCGTTGTGCCGTATTTGACAATATTGTTTCGGCCGATGGATCGCAGAATCCTCGGGATTGAAACTCGAGTCGCTCTTGTTGCCATTCCTTCGCGGATTTGGCTTCTCCGGTGATCCGTTCCTATTGCTTCTTCCTTCAGGCTTGAACGCACAGTAGCGTGTGGGTGACGATTGCTGCAGCTGCGACACGAGTATTTCGATTAGCAGTTGCGGGCTAGATGTCCTTGTTTCAAACAAATTCAGCAGAGAGATTGTGCTCGTAGAAAGGCCTCCTTGCTGGAAAGCGACATTTTTAGGGAAGGCTGGACAGATCTGTAGTCCGTGGATCTCTGTATACGATGGGCACTTCTCGGCATTCAATTGTGCGGTGTTGTGGCTGACTTTCGATGAATACTGCTTCCTCTGGATGGTTGACCTTCATTTCTCGAATCCGTCCTCGCTGGTAGAGATTCAAGCGATTCAAATTCTTCGTTGAACGAACTCCTGCAGGTCTTTTTAGCGTGTCATGCTCCTTAGCGGACGAGTATTCTTCCCAGCCACGTCGAGTGACCGGATCCAAACGAGAACATAGCAGTTCAACTAGTAATAGGTCCTTGTATTCGTCTGGTTCGATGATTTGATTCAATATTTGAATCGCACGATCGAATCCATCAGCCAATTTGTAGAGATCTGTGAACGATTCCTCGGTCAGTGAAGGCAATTTGGTCACCGCTTGCACCTGTTTCCTCTTCAGCAGCTTGTTATTGTTATAGCGTTTTAGCAACGACTGCCAAGCAATCATGTAGTTATTGCTGGTGATCTTCAGTGTCTCCACTAGTGCCTTAGATTCGCCGGTTAAGCAGCCCTAGAGGTAGTGGATTTTTTCGGAAGATCTGCCTTCTCGTGAATCAGGGAAGAGTAGAGATCCCTTAAACTTAGCCAGTCGTCGATATCTCCGTCGAATGTCTGGAGCTTAATTTGCGGCAAACGAAGCCGGTCGATTGTGCTATGAACACTGGCAGCGTCCGACCTCCGTGTTGATTGGCTTAGAGCTGCTTCAAATTGAAACCCTTGAGCCTTATCCATCAAAAAGGATTTGGCATCGTAGTAGCTGCTCCTTCTGGATATCTTCCAAATCATCGTAGTCATCATGAGCTTCGATCTCCCAAACAGTTTCGCTTATTTGATTCCACAACAAATCTAATCTTTCTAGGCGAACAGTGACCTGACTTGATTTTGAACCCTCCTTATAATACCTAACAAACTGACCTATATTGTTCAAAGATGCCCTAAGGCCCTGTGTTTTGATTTCAATGAGTCGGCAAACCGTGTAGTTCTCGTCGCCAGTCAGTTGCTAGATGCTAGTGCGGTTGTCACTACGAAACGTTGCTCCACTCAAGTTTGTCGAAACGTTCGGAAACCCGAGAATCGAAAAGGAATCGGCAATGTAGTACACTAATTTGTCTACTTCGGCTGAACATGTACTGTTCAACTCACTTGGGAGAAGAAACAGTGGTGCAACGAAACCAGAAGCAGACAGCAATTCCAAAGTCGTTCAGTTTTAACGGAAATCCGTAACCTCAGATTCAAATTCGAGCTAGTGAATCGTGAAAGTGAAAGAGCGAATGTAGTATGCAGTATTGGAGCTTCGGCTGAACATATACACATTTCGAACATTTTTTTTGAACATAACAAACATTTCTAAAAGCGTTTTGTGGTAACTAGAGAAACGCGAATAACGTATGAAAAGGTCGTATTTTTTATATTATTCGGATATGATAAAATTAAACCGGCAATATCTCGAGAATGGATGCTCTTACGAAGATCATCATTATGCGCTAAAATGTTTTTAACACTTCAAAAATAAGATCATATCATCAGAATACGTTAATTCCCGGTAATATTAAAATTTTGAGGTATACACCAACAATTGATGTTCTAAAAACTTTTATTTTTTTAGGGTATCTAGCTGGAGCTGCGTGACAGCTTGGTTGTCAAGACTAAACCCTTTCCCAACGTCACCTCTACTATGACCAATACCTTAGAAGCAATAGCCTATGCTGACTGCTTGAGCACTAATTGAAGTATTTAGTATTGGACCGTAGTATTTTACAAAATTTCAGTTTCAATTTTCCCACGATGATGTTTTGTTATGCAGCTCCAATTAATACCTAAAATAAAACTTCCAGTGCTGAAGTCATCTCTGTACCGTATGCAGTAGTAAATAGATTTCTAAAAAATATGTGAATTACCAAACAATAATTCTTAGGGACGACATTCAGGCCTTTGATGTAGTCTGTGTTGACAACTAGTAGTATTAAAGTCAACCCCAAGAAGTACTGCAACAAGAGTATACACAAAATTAATAAATGAATGGTATTTCTAGGCAATTGCGATGGTGTTCCTAAGTTGGCCACTTACAGCACTGAGGTATCTTCTAATAATACTTTCAAAAGCTTCCATTTTAAAGTGTGTTATAAGGGTCAGTCAGTCAGGTTGTTTTATGCCAATTTATCTTAGTTTTCCGATGATCCAGATTCAGGAGTACCATTCGAACATACATATCATCTTCTTTTCCATTACATACGGCTCACGGTTTCCATGATACTCCCTGATTCAACTCTTGAAACCCGGAATGAACATTCATTGCCTCACGGTGATACCTAAGTCGCGTGCAGGGCTTGAATTCCACCAAGTACCAAGAATCTCACAACCGCTCACGGCCAATGGTTGTAAAACCGCATGCAGAGAGTGATTAACTTAAAAATGAAATGTGAATGATTCTAGTATTAGTAGCATGCCGGGATTATGTGGGATTATTGGTGATATTCTCATAACGACTTCTCGTTTCTCTGACTAACAAGTTTGAGTCATTCTAAACTAACCATGAAGGAGAAAATACAAGGAAAAATACTGGTCTGAACCCCACATTACAGCATACTCTACAACTTGGGATATAGTTGCTACCCCAAATATAAAATATTTCGAAGAAGAACTACTTTGAAACTTTGAAAAGAACGGGTCTACCTTTTATCTAGCGGGTTTATTTTTTATTTGTTGTTCTTTTCTATTTATTTATAGTGTGGTATGAAGGATACAATCTCATCGCCTCGCCTTACAACCACCCACAAACTTGGAATTAGAGCGGCTACGGTTGATTTGCCGTGTTTGAACTCTGATATTGTATGGGATATTGTATATGATTCACCAATCACTGGTACTGATATAAACCACATGGAAAGGTTTATTCTACTGCTTCAAATGGTTTTAGAGCCCTCTCACAAGAGGGAACGTTCTATAAAAAAAAGCCTTTTTTCCATGACATTCCTCCATCCTCCAATTTTCGCTTAAATTTGCGTTATAACTTGAAGTTCTTACACTCAAAAATTTAAAAATAAAAAATCTATTTTTAAGATGTATAAATTTTAAGGTTTAATTTCGATTTATTCCGAATTTTTTTCTCAGTGTATATTTTTTTCACAACCACATAGGGCCACAACTTGTTGCTAGACAGTGTTTTTGTACAACTAAAGGTTTTCGAGCTACAATTTATTAATTGAAGTGCTATTTAAAATGCTCACGCCCTTTTTAAAACTGACTCAAGAGGATTTAAAATTAACAACAGCGGGGTGGGTAAAACGTGTGAACAAATTTTCAATTAAATCGGAGACACTCGAAGTTGGTCGGTAGGTCATTTCGCCTGGAAACGCTCCTAAGAGCATATGCGAGCAAGCGGATTACACATTCGTACCGCCTGAATGTAGACTCCAACAGAAAGAAACCGACTAATAGTTCAAACCTCTATTTTCTCTAAACGACTACCGCAGCGCAGTAATTATACCCAACACTCATGAATATGTATTACTATGCAATGGGGAGTTTCTCCCCTCCGACTGAGAAATTCATAAATTAATGTACAAAGCACTCCACTACTGGCAAGGTGTGTGCTACTTCATTTTCGCACAACTTCAAGGTCCCATGTCCAGTCAGGCGGTGCCGAGTTTTCAAGTTCATTTCCATGGCAACAAGCGACGCGGGCGAGGGGCGCTTGAGTGCGAAAATGGAAAAGCTTTTCCACGTTACTCACATTGCCTACATTTAGGCGACAGTCAGTGGCAATTTACACACACACACACACTCGCATACACGCATTTGAATATTCATTGTCGTGGATTCAAATTTAGAAGAATGTGAATTGTTATTTTTATTTCCATGAAAATTTTATTTATGAAACTTCTGAACAACAATCCAAATATTTCTATTGATGATAAGTCAAATTCATGGCTATATCCTCGAAGGCATCAGCTGTGTGCTAACAGGAAGTGATAAAAGAATGATGAACGAACACGCATCGGCATGGTAATTGGATTACCTTCTACATACGGCGCGACGACGGTGATGACGACAACGACGACAACGGCAAGATGAATACGCTCTTGGTTTCCGCTACAAATTATGGCCGATGCGAGAGAATTCCGGCAGCATCCCGAGTATCAAAAATAATACTCAACTGACAGGCAAAATAATAAAACTGTCATCACAAATTTGCGGCTTACCGGCTGGGCTTCGTAGGTTTTTCGTCACATAGAAAGCCTACCAGTATGTGTGTGTATGTGTGAGTATGATGTGAGAATAAATATAGGCGAATCTTTAAGGATTTACCGGGTGGGTGCTATAAATTTGCCCCCCGTTCCTCGTCCTGCGCTGATGGATGCTGATAGGAAAATAAGGATGTCGACTGCGGTGTTGTCATTATTCGTAGATTTGCCAGATATGATACTTGTTCTATTGGAGAGTAATTAACGTTTGAGTGGAAGTTGAATTGACATTTCTCAAATATTACTGTCAGACGGGGCGGGAATAGACTGCAGGGAGAAATGGAGAAATATACGGCATGGCAAACGGATTTAGGATGTGCTGGTTTATTTGCAATATTACTTATGGCTTCTGTCGTAAAAGTTCTTACAGAACTATTATGAGACATTCCAAAAAAACGGAAACAGGCACGTGTATGAAATTTTATAACTGACTCATTTTGCTGAAATTAAGTGCTTTCCAAATGAATATGATGCAGAATTTCACAATTCACGTCTAACAACCCAACTTAACCTTTCAGAAGGTAAGTTTTTTTCCTGAACTTAATTACTTTCTAAACTTTTGATCACTTTGGGAAAGTTTTCTCCAGAATTTCTTGGAAAACCTTCCTAATTTTTTTTTGGAAGTTTCTTTTTGAACTTCTGAACTCAAAGGAAATTTTCTTCTGAACTTCGGGGAAGTTTGTTCCAGAATTTCTGAAACATTTTTGCTCAGTTTTGCTTCTTTCTGTTGTTTGAGAGAAATCCTTATTCTGGAAACTCTGGAAAAGTCTCTAGCACTTCTAGGAAGTTTCAACTAATCTTTTGGGAGGTTTTTTTCGGGAAACTCTGGGAAGTTCAAAAAAGTTCTCTCCTGGACTTTCAAGAAGAATCGTCTTAAGATATGTGAAAGTTTGTTTCTGAATTTTTGAAAAAAAAATATAGATAGTTTCCTACCTGGTTAGTTTCTTCTCGAACTCTAGGAAAGTTTTACCCTAAACTTCTGTATTTTGAATTCCTGGGAAAAACTCCAGATCCTCTGGAAAACTCCAAACTTTTAAGAACTCTTCTTCTTCTTCAAACTTCTTCCTGGAGCTCTGAGGAGTCCTCTTCTGATTTTCGAGGAAGTTATCTCCTGAACTTCTGGGAAGTATGAACCTGAACTTCATACTTTATTTGGTCCTGATTTTTTTGGAATATTTCTGCATGAACTTTTAACAAGTGCTTCCTATACTTCTAAGAAGTTTCTGCTTGACCTTCGTAGAAATTTTATTTTTTCCAGGAAGTCTCTTCCTGAAGCTCTGGGAACCCGAGAAATATAATTCTCATGTTTGGTTGAAATTTGTGTTTCATTTGTATGAGAGCCCCTCCTTACAGAGCCCCCTATTCCCTTCTCGAACTGTTGCAGAAACATTTCTTACCTTCAAAACCCTCCACATGCCAAATTTGGTTCCATTTGCTTCATCAACGCTCGAGTTATGCAGAAATTTCTATTTCATTTATATGGAAGCCCCTTCATCTAGGAGGAAAGAGGGTCTCGAACCATAATATGAACTTTTTGTATGAGAAAAAAAGAAGAAAAGGAGCGGCTTAAAACTACCATAGCAACATTTCTTGCCATCAATAAACTTCAAAGTGCTAAATTCGGTTCCATTTACTTGATTAGTTCTCGAGTTATTCAAAAATTTCCGTTTTTTTGCATGGAAGCTGGAGGGGGCCTTGAACCATCATAAGGACCTTTCCCGGCCCCAAAAACATGTTCAAATTTTCATAAGGGAAAGTCCATTAATTATGTCTCGTGGTAGGGGGAGAGGGGGGTGTTTGGGAAAACGTGACGATCCATACCAAAAAATTTAAACGTTCATACAAAAAACGTAATAGGGGGGTATAAAAAGTCACTTTCAGCGTGACGTAATTAATGGACGTTCCCTAACAGTAAAGCTAATTCTCTAGGTTTAGTTGAGAGGGGCCCCCTCGAACTACCATAGAAACATTTCTTGCCTTCGAAAACGTCCACATCCCAAATTTGGTTCTATTTGCTTGATTAAATCGCAAGTTATGCAGAAATTTCTGTTTCATTTGTATAGAGGCACCTTTTTCTAGGAGGGGGAGGTGCCTCAAACTATCACAGAAACATTTATTTCCTTCGAAAACTTCCACGTGCCAAATTTGGTTCCATTTACTTGATTAGTTAGGCAGAAATTTCTGTTTCATATGTATGATAGTTGACCTCATTGATAACAAAATCAGTTATTGTTAGGATAAGTAAGGATTTGTTTTTGTTATCTCTTCTGTTATTTTGTTGATTCAGCCTCAGTAGCAACACATTCAGTTATCAAACTGTGTGAACCCGAGCAAAGGTTTATACCAAATTGATAACAAATTCTAATATCAGATTATCAATGTTTGATCACTAAACATAACTTTCTTATTCAAAACAACAAAAGAGATTACAAATTTATATTCGTTAGATATCACATTATTAACACGTTTTATTATGATTGAGCTCGTTTTGATAACAAATTTAGTGAGTTAACAAATTTCTTGAGATTCAGCATTCGTCAGCATGCTGGTAGAATTCAGTAACGTTCATCAAAAATCGTCTTTAAAAATTGATAACAGATATCAAAAAAATTGTGAATGTTGATAACTAAATTTGTTTGTCGATAACAGGTGAGTTCAAAATGATATCTGAGATAACAAAACTTGTTGCTTATTTGAAATCAGTTTGTCATTTTACTTTGCTAGGGAACCTGGTGTTAGAATTTGGTATCAATTTGGTATAATGCTTTGCTCGGGTCTCGAACTACCATAGAAAAAATCCTGCCTCCAAAAAGCCCAACATACCAAATTTAATTCCATTTGCTTGATTAATTCTCGAGTTAAGCAGAAATTTAGGTTTCATTCTTATGGGAGTCGAAACTTTTGAGCACTACCCTTCTTGAAATCCTAAAAGTCGATTGGCACCCTACTGGCCACCGCCAAGCAATGAGGAACAAGCGGTAGCTGTACTTTATACTGCACGTAAATACAGTTGTTTGGAAGATGTCATCGAGCAAAGGATTACATCAAATGGATAACAAATTCTAAAACCAGGTTATCATTGTTTGATCACTGAATATGTTGTCATTGAGGCTGAATAAACAGCCAAAATAACAGGATGAATAACATAAAATACTCGTTGAATATCATATATAGCTTACTTTATTATTATTGTCACTGCGAACATGTTGATAACAAATCCTGTAATGCAAGCATTTTTTTTAAATAGTTTCAAATTTTGTTATCAATTTGGAATCAAATTCTCACGCTAATATCTGAATTTTGTTTTTGAAAAATATTATAATTTCATGATCAATTATGCTGGTAATATTCATAGTTTTGCACATAGTAACTACATAGTAACATTACGTCAAATATGCCAATGGTGATAATAATTTGTAATGTGATCATAGCGAAAATCAAAACGATATCTGGGATAAAAGAACTTGATATTTATATGATATAAGCTTGTTATTTTCTTTGCTAGGGTATGTTTAATATAGAATTCATTTTGCTTCGTCCCCTGTATTACATACTAGTAGAGTAGCATAGCCTGGAAAAAATAGGGTCACGCGAATACAGTAGGAAGCAAGTTTCATAGAAGGAGGAGGGCTTGGTTATAAAATCAAACACTATCGTTGTATTAGATGTGGAATGGAACTTAATGAAACGAAAAGAAAAATACAATTTTGAACCATTTGATACCCGTTTTTGATGACCGTGATAGGGACACCCAAATTTAAACCCATTCATTTTCAGATTTGTATCCCGAGTAACATTGCCAAACACAGCCAGCTTTATTAAGTTTTATTAAAGTTTTATGAAAGCCCCAAAAAATTAATTTGGTTTTAATAAGGCACCGAAAGGAGCAAATGGGTGTCATATTTTAGTCAGTTTAATGAGAATCTAAACAGCTGTTTAGAAACGATCCTTAAATCTTTTTCTCAAATTCCTTTTACTCCTGTCAACGGTATAATTTCGACTGTATGTACTCGTAAAAGATTGTTTTGAAATGCCGTTTGGGACCCATTCATATTATCTTATTATGCCCAGTTGAAAACGCATTTTCATTTTCCAGTAAATGTATTAAACGGCAAATTGACATTGAGGGAAGCCAAGTGGTTTTAAAATGGCAAAAAAATGGCCAAATAGTTTTATAGTTGCCATTGCTAAGATAATTTGGCTTTTTGGCAAAACTGTGTATTTTCTAATCACCATTTTGAAATTTAAGAAATTATTGAAATGTGGAATAATAAATGCACCAAATTTGAAATGTTATGCAAATAAACTGTACATCGACGACCAATTTCGGGCTTCTTTTTGATAATCTTATTGAATTCCATCATATTTTCGGAAATTCATGATCAATTTATCAAATATTATATTAATTAGAACTTTTGTCTTAGATATTATTGACTGCTAAATGAATTAGAATTGCAGAGAATCGAAAGTAGCCACGATGTCAAACAAAAACCAACCACGATGTCACAGTGAAGTTTAACAGCTGTGGCCACTTGGCAGTATGTTGGTTTTCACGACAACCAATAGGTTTTATGAGGGTTCTCAAGTGGTCCTAACATCTTTCAATAGAATAATTTCAAAATCTTGATTGTCTTATTAAGAATTTATTAACTTGTTTTCGCAATCGTCTATAGAGTGGGCCACTTTGTACAAATGTCTGCTTTATTGAAGCATTGAGGAGTTGTTGGTAGACAAACCCGTTTTGAATGTCATTATATCAACAAAGCCTACTTTACGGCTGGAATAAAACTAAAATGTTTCCTTGGGTATGGGACCAAAAGTTGATTATTTGCATGCACAAAATTGAACTAATTACGCTTAAAGCTGGTTATTCAATTTTAATAGCAACAATTTGTGAATTTTTTCGATCAAACGTTTGTACGAATAAAGTAATTCTGTCCAGTCGGACGAAGCGAAACGTTCCAATTTTTCAAAATTTTGTGATGACATCCAGTGTAGAAAAGAAAAACGTAGTTCTACAATGAAATTAACACTTGATTATAATATTTTTCAAACTAGATTTAGGTAGTAAAATTCTCCACAGATTTGATTCTCCTAGTAATCAACGGTTTAAAGCAATGCTCACTATTTTCATAGTTTCAACTCCAGTCACGTAGCGTCCAACTCGAGACGTTTATTTTCGTTGAACATGCACCAACAAATGTTCCCGATAGTAAGTGCTCCTGTCAAATCGCGAGGTACCTTCGAAAGCAAAACAACCCGTTCGTGAATATTTCCGCATAAAGTCAGTAACCTTACCTGTTGGTCTCGCGGTACTAATACGAGCAGTCGCGTGACTTTTCCGAGGGCTCGTGACATGGCAAAGCTACAACTATGAAGCGATCGAAATCTGATTGGTACAACACTGGGCAGTGGCAGAACGGAAGGGGGCGAGGGGCAGCCGGGACGAACCTCACGGTTGAGTTATTGCCTCTCCAGAACAAAAGCTTGTACACACTGAGAAAAAGTCATGTTCATGTACAGGCGAGCGGTCATTACGACCCATCGGAAACGAGGAAATCAATCCAATCAAAGCAAGCCATTTTCATGTTTGTTCGCTCCATAATTTAGCTCAACTATGGGACAACATTCGTGTAGAAATATGTATCTCCAAGTGTGTACCTTTTATTTACCGTGGCTAATGCTTGCTTACAGATAATTCGATATACACTTGGGAATAGGGTCTGACTTGATGACGGCTTTGAACTGTTGCAAGCTTTAGCGAGCTAATGGTTCCGGAAGTTGACTCATGGCTGCCTGGTTAGTGGACGGGTTCCCAAAGCGGGAGACTGAGTGTGATATTCAAAATTGCAACCCATCGTGATTGGGGAAAATAATAGACTTGCGGCACGAAAGATGGGCCAGTGATTGGTGGGCAACCAGTTGAGTGTTGCTAACAGGTGTGGTGGTAATTTTTCGGAATGTATGAAGTGCAAATTGAGCAACAAACCGGCAGTGGTAGGAATGTGTGGAAGCTTTGATGAGAAGTTTTTAACAATGTTCAATGGCTTAATATGTGTGTAGCACAATTATCGATTCATTGATTGGCAAAGAAAGCTTTCAAGCTTGAGACCGTAATGAACAAACATGATATTGAGAGCTGCTCAATCTATCCTCGGAAATGTCGTTCCTTTTAACCACGGGTAAATCGAGAGTAAACATTCTAGACGCAGTAGTAGATCGCGCATGTAACAAAAAAAAGTCATTAGCTCTGGTTAAAATCTGTATTTCTAACTTTCGCCAAAGTAACGAGTTAGAATTTCATCCCGGACAAGTAACGAAAATGGCCAAAAGAGGTGTTTGAGTGACTACGGTTTAAGATGAACCAGCCTGAGGCTGAAGCAATAAAGGTAGTTAGAATTAAATTGAAATTACTAATTTTTCTTCACATTTTCTAGTTGATTTTTGTCGAAATTTAGATTGAACTAAGCGAATGAAGCGATCTAATTGGTTAAGAATTTGTTTAGCTTTGATCCAGATAGTACGTTTATCAGGAACGATAAAGAAGAATGTAAGCGAATCTTATCTTTCTTGGTTGTGAGAGTGAATTGATTGCCAGTTACTCAGCATTCCAAGATGATACTGCTGCACTTAGTATCTACATGTCAGTCATTTTAAGTACCACCAGAGGCCCTTACAAACAATTTTGTATTAATTGAGAGCTTATGATGCACGCATAATTTTGACTGACGATAAATGTGTTGCAAGTACAATCATATTTTATGAACAGGGATACGATAAACCTGTTGTTACGAAACCACTACCCTAGTAGCACACTTGTTGCCAATCGGTTGAGATAGCATAAATATGACTTGCTATGTCATAATCAAGTTAATACAACTAATTATGACCGTAGTGTGCTACTTGGGTAACGCAGAAATGAGTAGAGTTCCAATGACGAAATAAAAACATAGGTGTTTAATATTTTTTAATACTAAACAAAACTATTGATTATTATAAAATTCTGAAGGAGCGTGCACATTTTTTTTCTATAAATTTGCTGAAAGTTTTCAAAGCCTTGTAATGCTGCTCATGCTCAAATTGTCTTATTATGGCGGTTCGTTATGTTTTTGCGTTTTGCATGAATTGATTCAATTTGAAACTATAATCAAAATACAACCCTCTCACTGTTAAGTTGTAATTTCATTTTTATAAAACTTTTCAGTGTCTAATTTGCAAGTACTTGATAATCATGTTATTTATTTCTACGACTTTTAAACAGAAATTTGAGTGGAACTCTGGCGTTGTGATTTTTGTTGTTGTTGTTGTTGTTGTTGTTGTTGTTGATGTTGTTGTGTTGTTGTTGTTGTTGTTGTTTCATATTTACGTGACATTTCTGTATGAGGCTAGATCGTCACGCCAGGGAAACGAGCTTGACCCAACATATCTAACCAATCAACACATGGGCTGGGAGCTTCGGAAGGCGTGATAAGAAATGTTTTGCCTTAGAAAATCCCAACGGCGCCGACTGGAATTGTGAGCAGATCGACTGGGGTGAGAGGCAACCGCGCATGCTAAGCATTATGGTGCCATGTGACTCGCGCCAAAGTCACGAGTTGGTTTCCCAAAAAGGTGTTAGAGTGACTAAGATGGATGCTGAGTTAGCTCAAGGCTGAAATCTCGGTTATTAGTAGTATTGGAAACTGAAACCTAAAGTGATCGTTTAAAAAAACTTAGCTATACTGTTAGTTTTTTTCATTAAAGTCATGCCTACATTTTTAGTGCAGACTTTTTCTGATGATACATTGATGAATGTTGTGTATAATCTGCTAGTGGATGTGCCACTGGATATGGTTCAGTTTCATAGCCATTTTCAAAAGGTCATCCATTATCTCTAGTAGTAAAAGGAGCAAGATCAAAGCAACAGTAGTCTGGAAATGACTGAGATTGATTCCCAGTTAGAAAAACGAAATTTAGAAACCCAGGATATTTGTATCCGTCTTTCATTCCAATAATCGTTTTTTGCAATAGAGCATTGTTTGGAGATTCTCTTTAATTGATGTTTCATAAGATATTGTGCTGAGAACATTAAATTTAAGAGAGAATTAGCAGATGCGTTCGTATTATCAAAAACGCGAAGCCAGTGTATTTGAAAATGGGAATGTTTCGTAATTTATTGTAATGTTAGAACAAAAGTACGAGCATTCGGATTTGTTGAATTTCAATAAAATAAAGACGGCTATGCTAAGTTTAGTCTTCCCCTCAATACCCTGAAAGTTTGATGACAATCGTCTGAAAGGCTACATTTTACCGAATTATTTATGATTATTTTATGAATTATTTATATTTTAACGAAGATTAATGAACATCTGGGATAATGTGCAGTGCAGAGTAATCTTCGGTGCCTTACAAATATGGGAAATGGATAACATAAAAAAGTAGACAACAAATTCCATGACTGGAAACTGGACGAGAACGACAGACAAAGATAGGTGGTGATTGTCGCAGGTGATGAAGAGTGATGTGGGGCTCCTGTTTATTTAACAGTGCACGCGTTTATGATAGAGAGACACAGAGAAAGGCAGAGAGAGAGAGAGAGAGAGAAAGAGAGAGATGAATAGAGAGAAATATGGAGAGAGAGAGAGACATTCCATTTCCTGTACCATGCGAGAGAGGCCATGGAGCTCTCTGGATCTTTCTTTATTATGCGTTAGCCTAATTGGTATGCGATGCTTATTTGATTTTCAACATTTAAGCGGTACATTTTTAATTTTTATTAGTTTTTAATTTTTTATTCTCTCGCATGTATTCCATCACAAAGATGTCCATTCCGTTTATAAGAAGTATAGGATTATATTTGAATATTTTTGATTAAAGTTATTAACTCGATATTTTTAAGTATTTTTGTGTTCCATTGAAATAAGCCACCAGCACACGTGTATGGGCCCTAACGCATCCCTAATGTTGGTTTTTGTCGGTTCTCAAACTCGATATTTTATCATATTTTTGTATTCTGCTGAACTAAACCACCCACATATGTGAGTGGCTCCAACAGCATCCCTACTATTAGTTTAAATCGGAGCCAAAATTTTTAAAAATTTAGTGCGCATCTCTGTACTGAGAATAAACCGAGAACATAGTTAAATATTTTATTCGCTGCCAACGGCACACAGTGGCCCGAGGCCGGACAAAACATTAAAAAATATGTTTTTATTTTTCCCTGCATTCTCATACATTGAAAAACCTTTTCCCAAAATTTTGTGATCATTGATTCATTTCTATAGAATTTTCTATTCTATTCTATTTCTATTCATCATTCTATGTTTTGTTGGAGCTCAGATTTGCACTTATGAGGTTTCAGGCTATGGTTTCCTTGTATATGTACCTTAAAGATAGTCTGTTTACTTAGCTGTTATCCACAAAATACATAATACCGATTAGAGGAAAAGTATCTGACGAAGTATTAAGGTTCATACAAAAACTTTAGCGTAACATTATCGTAACGTAATATATGGATGCTGTCTTAGAGTACCATTGACTAGAATAGTAACTTGTTTTGCAATATAACATTTATTTCTCTGAAATTCCTTCTTCATCATCTTCAAAAATCAACAAATTCTGCACTTCTTCCGGAAATACACTGAAGCTGAAGCTGGACACAACCGGATCCGATGCAACCAACAAGCCTCGAAACATGTCACCAATGGTTCTTTCACGGGTTCCTTCATATGTATGATTTTTACATGTTCTTCTAATTTCTTTTTTCATACTTTCCTGGGCTTCTTCCGAAAGTTTACCGAAGGGGATCGGAGAATGATCGATTAATTCACTTCCATGTATCAATAATTTGTGGACCGTTGTTGGCATGTGATACCAACTATATAGCTTCAGGAAGTAGAAAGCAGTTTCCGTTGCGTACGCCTTGAGCTTTGGAACATCACTCACATCTTTTACCACTAGAAATTGCTGTCAACAAAAGCTCAAAACCGTAGAATTAAGTGTAAATCAACTCCTGTAATATCCGAATAAACGCGTTTTCACCCATTTGCAGAAGCTGAGCCTATAAACAATATATAACAGACACTCAAAACATCTAATCCAACAATGTCCCATGTTATTCTCCCTTGCGCGGAGTAACGAACTTTGATGAAATTTGTTAGAAGCAGATAATTTCTCATCTCCATGCGAATCTCTAGGAATGGACGGTAATTTATTGCTAGAACGAATAGAAATGTAGAGAAAGTGTATTGATAGTTCCGTATAGGGTAACGGTAGGCTTTGAAATTGGCAGTATTGGGAGAGGGACAAATCGCTAGAACCAGAAAAAAGCAATAGGTAGTATAAGAGCTCGATCGGTTGCATAACCTCTTACCAGTCAAGGGGGTATCCTCCCCCTTGCCTACCCTGCCTTGGGTAGCTTGGTAAATGGTTATGTGCCTGATCGGATAATACCGTTCAATGTCCTCCGCTCGTTTTCAAACTTGTATCTTTCAATTTGTGAAAGGATGAGCTAATTTTTAGCAAATGTTGTCAAATTTGACAGCTCCTTCTACTAATGACCAATCAGTTCTAGCCAAAATTTATCCAAACGATGTTCTTTTTGATGGAATCTGGCAAGCTACGTCAGGCGGCATTTGGCACAGCAGCCCAAATTCTTCTTTTACTTTGTTAGCAACTGCAGCGTTCAGATATTCGCTATCTACGAAAGTTTCCAGATCCAGACACTTTTCAGCTATGTCCGTGAAGTGAGTTATAACAACATAATTAATGCAAATGACGTAACTCATTAAAGGGAATGTTAATGGAGATTTTTTAGTTGCTTTAAAAAACAACAGTAAAAAGATCATAAGTCGTTGCGGAATGCCAAATCGTCTTTGTCGGAAATTTAAGCAAATTCTGTCGCTTCCTTATATGCCAGTTTAGAGGCAAAACCAATTTCCACATTAAGGGCTACTAGAAGATTCAATTTCAATTAAGGATTTAGCTTTGACTGTCAGACGCTCGAGCTTAAAAATTTTCTCCATAGCGGCTAACACGTTCCGTCAAATCGTCAAAAAGAAGGAGAGTCGATCTGAGAACCGATTCGACCATTGTTGCAGACGTGAAGATAAATTTCAGCTTCAGCGCGTGTACCGCATCAACCTCAACAGCGAACATTTTTGATCGGAAAACCGACGAAATTCAGATGGTTTTTATTCAGCTTTCTTTAGAAAGATCCGCAAACATGAATTTCTGAACTAATTTTCTGGAAAGTTCCTTGAACTTTTGGGAAGTTCCCTGAAGTTCTAGGAAGTTCCCTGAAATTCTCGGAAGTTTCCTGAACAACTTGAGTAGTTCAATGAAATCCTGAGAAATACCCAAACAAATCTGATAAGTTTTCTGCAATTCTGGGAAGCTCCTGAATTTTTGGATAGTTACCTGAACTTCTATGAAGAACCTTTTACTTTTGGGAAGTTCTCTAAATTCACGTGAAGCTCCCTGAATTTATGGAAAATTTCCTGAATTTCAGGGAAGTTGCCTGAACTTCTAGAAAGAACCCTTAACTTCTGGATTTTCTGGAGAGTTCCCTGATTGCTAAGAAGCATATCGAGCTTTCAATAGTTGTCGCATAATGTCCAGGAACATCTCCCTTGGCATGTTGAAACGAAGCAGGAAGTGCTTCTAGTCATAGGTTGCCGTGTCGCTAAAGTAGTCCTAGAACAGCTTTTGATGACCGAAATGGAAATCACGGTCGACACTGGGGCGTTTTCCAGGACTTGACCCTCTCGGTTTCGACTCATGTTTTTCCGCTGCCAAATTACAATTCAGCATTATCTAATATCGTTTAAATGAGATGAATGCATTTACACACTCACCTTCAGCCAAACGAAAGAGCAAGTGTTCTCATCGTCTGCTAACAACGTACTACTGGCAGTAAACATTATTTGATCAAAGCAATCCATGGCGAAAAGTTTGCGAAAAATCTGCGGTCTCTGAAGAAAACAAAACTTCTGATCTCTGAATGTTGAATGATTGACAGGAGGATAGATGTTAGTGGGTGAAATTACAAGAAATACAACACCGGTGCGGGGAACGCACAGGTGGTATATTTTAACTGATTCTATTGAAGTTTGCTGATGCAAATCAAGTATAACGTTGTTCCAAAAATAGACCACTGCAGAAGATGCCCTAAGCGGTACGTTCTGAGCAGGCTGAACAAAACCAACAGAAAATGATCCACATGAAAATTTGTTTGTCTTAGCCCTTTCTTGAAGAAATTATGTCCGACGTGCATGCCAGGGTTCGTAAGCTTGAGGTTGAGAATCGCTATGATGGAAAAATAAACAACTCGAACGAACAAAAAAAAACAACATAAAACTAAAAAAGTTAAAATGAAATTTCGATTATACGGAAAGGAAAGGTTATAAAAACACTTTAGGGAGATTTTTATTGACTTTAGATAGCAGAAATGGATTCTGCACCCCAAAATTACTTTAACATGAGGGTTTCAGTTAATTTGGGAAACAGTTTAGGATTTGGCCGACTTTTGTTCGGAGATTCGCCACTGTGCGTCAGTTGAATCACCAGTTTTCACACATTGAGTCCCAAGAATCTTCTTTTGGCTCTCTGTGTAATAACAGCTGATCTGGCAATAGCGGAGTTGCAGCGTCGGGCGGTCAACATGGTCATGCTCATGCTCATAGAAACTAAGCTCATATGATTATTTTTACAGATAATAAAATTAGATCAATTCTACCAATGGTAGTCATTCCGATTGACAGTGCTTATTTTACGTCTGGTTTCGGATACGATGGTTGTAGTGGTATTAGATCTTCTTCTTGTGATGTGCCAACTACCTCAAATGATGACGCGAAACCGATCAAACGATCTTTATCCGCGCTGGCATCCTTAAAGGAAATTTTATGAAAGCTTAAACTCCTGTGACGATTCAAAATTCAAAAAGCAGTGTTATTAAACCCAATCGTTATGATGGCATAACCAATAAAGCTGTTGCAAATTACATCAAAGAACCGAGTCGTAATATTGTTTGTATACATAGTAATCTGATAAGAACCAAAAACAAACCAACAATCTTCCCCAAACTCATTTGAATACGGCCTGAATTGAACCGCTCTTCCCTCTGGGAATCACCTAAATTTTAGCATACCTATTCCATTTAGGCGTTGATGGTCCTTTATCACAGCATTTCATGGGCTACAATTAACGAACACAGGGCGGAGGACAGGGATTGAAATTAAATTCCTAGCCCCAATTTTTCACACCTCATTGCTTTCACCCTTTTTGAGCAATGGAAAACAATCGTCATCATCATCAACAGGAGCAGCAGAGCCATCATCATGATCTCTGGTACTTCCCAAAAGAAGATACTTCAAAACCCGAGCAACACTGAACGAAACCGAACGACGACTTTATTAATGAAGTAATCTTATCTAGCCGTCGTTGTCATCATTTTTTATTACAAACATCAACAACCCCTCCCCCCTTTCTTCCAGACACCCAAGTTCCACTTCCACTAGAGTGAACGCCATTGTTCATCTGCTTCTTTTCATCCGTCGCTGTGCTGAGGGTAGGTTTAAATTTATTACCAAAAGGGCCTCAGACGGAGAGGGAATAGCAGAAAGAAAGAAAACCAAGCCGGACGTTGGAGCTTTTCAGCCGTACTTTTCTCCTGTAGCTCTCTTTTTCCCCATTTCCAGGGCAAGTTCCATTTATATTATCATTGTTTTCTCGCTGCAAATATAAATTTTCTACTTCCTTCCGCCAGACGACCCTCGCGCTCGTACCGTATCGCGATTTGGATAAGAAAACAGTCACCAACGACCGAGTGGCCGTCGTCGTCGTTGTCTTCGGTGCAGCAGGGCCGGAGATATATTTCACGATAAATATGACCCCGGGAAGAGCCAGTCGATAGTAGGTGAAGCTTTGAGTTATGAGATTTTCTATTTGTTCCGCCTGTTTGTCTATTAGATTGCGAGCGATGATACCACCCACGCCCCGATGCCGAAAGCAACACGGCTGGAATTTGGTCGCAGTTGGAATTTTTGGAAAACATGACGTGGTTAACGCCTGGTAACGTTGAAAACATTCTTAATACAATGTTTACCCATATTAGTCAAGTCCGGCAGTCTTGTTTGGCAAGTGTAAACACTGACTAAAATCAACGGGTGTTGTGCGTTGACGATTAGCTCCTGTGTTTCTTCTTTTTATGTTTTGTTATTTTTTGTGCATAAATGTGGAAACTGAAACGAGAGAACAGCGGTTTGATATCATGATGTACGCTCGCATAGCTTAAGATCCGGACCAGTGGTGGTAAATGTACTCTATTTTCATATTATTTCCATAACGTTTTACCCTTCTCATTCTGATCACATTCAACCACACGCAAAAGTGATCCGTCATGGGAGAAAATGTCATGACATTTTTGAACTGTTTTCTACAGGCGATGGAATATTTCACAGTGGGCAAAATTTATCCAAAATCCCATTAATTTAGACGGCGCAGGTTTGGAGTCCTCAAAATTGCTTATCTTATGGGAAAAAATGGAGGGAATCAAATGGTGTTGGTATTATTTAGGGTTGCCACAGTAAGTGTCCCATTTTACCCATTTCTCCCCTCATTTTGGATGCAAACTAGAATTATAACTCAAAAACTAAACCTTAGTGTTACTATATTGAACCGAAATGCACTGAAAATTTGCAAACAATGCTGAAGACATGAATGGAACCAATTTTTTGATCGGATGCCAGGGAGTGATCCATTTCACCCGGTTTACCCTCATACATGTTTAAACTCATATACCATGCGGTTCTAAAGAGTGGCGCCAGTAATATTACTCTCACTAGCACTGAACTTATGTACTAAGTTCCGGGAAACCGAATGGTGATGATTTCAATTAGATTTGACCTTAGTAAATTGTCCATTTTACCCGATTCCCCCTCATAATTTGATAAACTAATAAACCATGTGGTTTTGAAGATCGGTGTCAGTAATATTACTCTCTTTTGCGTTTAATGTAAAAATGTCCGGAAACCCGAAGGGTGGTGGCCTTGTGTAGAGTTGACCTCAAGACACGGTCCACTTTACCCCTCATATATGCATAAACTCATATACCATGCAGTTCTGAAGATCGGCGACAGCAATGTTACTCTCACTTGCACTGTACTTATGTATAATTGTTTGGAGAACCGAATAAAGTTGACCTCAGAAAATTGTCCATTTTACCCGATTTACCCTCATAATTTGATAAACTCATACACCATGCGGTCTTGAGAACCGGTGCCAGGATTATTACGTAAAATGTTCGGTTGATTATAATGGGTAAGCCCCGTAGCAGAATCTACTCCAGCAGACTTGGACAGATTGATTAGTAGCTTAGCCGTTTCTTAAAAGCAGCTCAATGCTCATAAGGTCGAGCAGTTGAACAAAAAAAATGAGGATCTCATCATGACAAAATTCGCGGTGCTTTAACCCCTTCAGGCACAAGAGGTCGCATATGACCCCAAAAGGAAAATGACTGTATAAAAACACACATACTGAATAAAAGTGTACACTATCAACGGCACATGCTTTCTATATAAATTCTTCTATCTGGGAGTAATTAAAAACATATAAGTTTAAGGCCTAATTGACGACCTTGACCATCCTCAATATAAAAAAATTTGGCAAGTAAAAATAAATGCCTTATTTATAGAGTAAAGCCTTGCTGCCATATTCAGAGAAGATTTTCGAACTAAAAACAAAAACATTAGGAAAAAAACTGGGATAATCTAGGTCAACCACACTGTCTTTGAGTGCAAAACAGAAGATCCACAGTTGTAACAGTATGTAAGGTAAAGATATGCACTCGAACATATTCAATGAATCTTAAATCACGTATTTAAGCATATTCAGTGAATATACGAAAGAAAAAACATAAGAAGATAGTCTTGGGATGATCTAGGTCATCCAAACTGCCCTGAAGCTTAGAAATTACGATTTACAGTTATGACAGTACATTTTAGGAAATACAAAATTTCAATAAATATTCAAACATAAAAAAATAATATTCTTAAAGGTCAACAAACATTATAAAGTAATATGGCATGCTCTAGCTCATCCAAATTATTCTTGAGATCAGAACATAGAACCTACAGTTGTATCAAAAGCTTTTTGGGCTAGGTAAAGCAATGAAGTGTATTGAAACATATTCATTGAATATCTTGGAAGAACAACAGACATTATGATATAATCTTCGGATGTTCAAGGTTATCCAAATTATCCTGGAGTTTAAAACTAAACAAAGTAACTATTTTTTGCCCAAATTAAGGGTGTCTAAAGGAAGGAAAACAGGTATAACGAGATATCTTGAGTTGTTCTACGTAGCAAAAATTAGCTTGAGTTGAAAAGTAGGGATCTACAGTCGTAGCAGTAGCTTTATAACCTATGAAAGGTGACGACATGCACTCAAACACACTCAATAAATCTTCTGTAAGTTCACCATCAAATCATCATACAGTCACCAACAAATTATCCTAGGATCCTAGAAAGTATTAGCTGTTTAGTAGAATACATGTAACTGTTTAGTGGAATACCTGTAACTTTAAGATCTGGAAATTCAAAAATCGGAATCCTAAAGGATGAGTCGATAAATATTGTGACGCTTTAGATTGATTGACAAATCTACTACAGTTATCGAAATGAAACAAATCTCAGTAGATGTATCGTATTCCCGCGCGTACATTCGTCGGTTAGGTTTGTGAGAATGAGTTTGAGTAAATGACTCTACATTTGCGATTGACGTCCTCGATCAGAGCCTGTTACAGTCGTTTCCGGAACGGTTTTCAGATCTTTGCGGCTCTGCTTTGGTCTACCGAAGTTTGCCGCTTCTATCGAGCTCAATAGGCTTCGATTGGAGGGCATTCAGGACAGTTTGGTGCGTTCGTGTCTTTTGGTACAGAATGCACAAAATTACGACATATTACTTCTGCATGGTATTGGGGTAGTTGTGTGAAGCTAAATCGGGCCAAAACAGTGGTTTTTATAGTGCTTTCTCAAAAACAGTCTATAACTGTGTTTTGGAGGCTGTTGAATAACTTTGTAAATTTCACCGTTTATGATACCTTTGGTAACGAATGGTTCGCGCCGTTTGCCATAAGAACATGGCCTACCAAATTAGATACTTCCAAGCGAACTTCGATAAATTCTTCCGCTTGAAACGGTTCACATCCTGCTCCACAGCAAATTTGTTTGAAAAGTGCTTTGATGCAGGTCTCATCATAATTGCCAAAGCACCGATATTTCGTTAGCAGATTCACGAAAAGTTTCCGGGCACGCATTTGGGCAAAATTTTGCTGGCGTTCGTCAAGATTTGGGAAGATCTGCACGATTTATGTTTTCAATCTGGCCGGAATTTTGTGAAACATCTTTTTTTTTTGTCCAGTTTCGCGTCGAAATGTTCAGATTCCACTTGAAATGAGCAACCAGGGCTCTTTTGGTTTTTTGCGGCTTGTTCCAGGTTCCCGATTCCCGGTCATCGATTGCTGCCATCGAATTTTCACTGTCACCCTAATATACATCATTCGGCTCGAGGGCTCTTCATAGGGCCGGAGGACCCTTGAGCCGAATGAAGTATATTAGGGTGGCAGTAAAAATGATTACGTTGAATTTTTACATTGAACAATGTGAAAAATATTTATTGACTTCGGAAAAAGACTATGCTAAATCTGGCACATCAGGCATCAGGCAAAATTTTAATTATATGAATCTGAAAAATGTCCCAATGAGATGAAATTTTAAAAATCGAAATTTTTTGTGTGTGCCTAATTGCTCAAAAATGCATGACACCACCTCGAGTGGTGTTATGTAGATTTTTTAAAATCGACTTCCTGGGACTTTTGGGACCATTTTTTCGTGAGTGGGATCCGTGAGATGAGACTTTAATGAATTGGTTTATGTATTTGTTAATAATTGTTTTCAAACTTCTGTCACATTATATAAAACAATAATTAAAATTTGGTAGTAGATATGACACCATAGGGTTCATTATTTTCATCAGGGTGGTCCATATTTTATAAGGGTAATCCTTTAAAACATCGATTTTTTCATGTTTTGATTTTTGTTTAATCCCTTTATCGATTGATGAAAAAATACTTAAACTGATGTGTAATGCATTAAAGTCAACTCTGTTTAATTTTATATCGTAGGAACCATTGTATTAGGATAGTGCATGGCGAAGGTAAATTTTGGAAGTTTATTTAAAAAATGTGGACAAAGCTGCCTGCATTAGCTGCATTAGGTATAGTTAACTGCCGTTTAATTTTTGAATTAGATATTCGTCAGGATTGAGAAGTCATTCTCCCCCGATCTCCCCCTGGGCACATTTTTCAGATTCAAAAAGTTCAAACTTTGAACGCTGTGCGCCAGCATGGAGCATATCTGATTTAGTCTAAATATTGTATGGGGTCTTTTTCGAGCCATTACGAATTTTCACAAGGCGCGTTGCGACATCCCAGGCAAAGGAAGAACAACAGACGTTATGAGATAATCTTGGAGTATTCATGCCAAACAAACTTAACTTTGTATAGCCCATAAAGCTGTAAGTCTACAATTGTAGACATTAAGTTTTGAATGACCTAAAACTAACAAGATTATCCTATGATGTCTACGGTTACTACCGTATATCTTAAGTTCTGAACTCAAGTCAGTTGTTATCAACTTGAACATCTCAAAATAATCTCATAATGACGGGTGACCTTACAGAAGATTCACTGAATGTGTTTGAATGCATATCGTCACCTTTCATAGGTTATAAAGCAAATGTTACGACTGAAGATCCTAATTTTTGACTTCAATCGCAATTTTGGTGACCTAGAACATCCCAAGAAGATTACTTAAATTGGTCAAATACATATTGTTTGATTTAGAAAGCAACAGTTACAGCTGACGATTTTCAATTTGGAATTCCAGGATAGTTTGGAAAATCCTAGAAAAGTATCTCATAATGTCTGTAGGTCTTCCAAAATATTTAAGGAATATGTTTCAATACACAGCGTAGCTTTGCCTAGCCCAGAAAGTTTTTGTTGCAACTGTAGAGGTCCTATGTTCTGATCTCAAGGATAGTTTTGATGACCCAGAACATGTCATACTGCTTTTTAAGGTTTGTTGACGTTTAAGAATATTAATTGAATATATTTGAATCTTAGAGAGTTTGAGCTGTTTAGTGGAAAACCTGTAACTAGAATTGAGAAGGAAAATTAGTATTTTCCATTTAATTCCAACTACCTTTGCTTATTTTGACAGATACGCGTATTTCGTCTACAATGTGCAGACTTCTTCGGTGTCTCGTAGTCAAGACATAGTCGAGTCGAGCAATCAAGTTATTAGTACGAGACACTCCACAGTAGTCGAGTTATTAGCACGAGACACTGAAGAAGTCTGCACATTGTAGACGAAATACGCGTATCTTTTGAGATAAGCAAAGATAGTTGGAATTAAATGGAAAATACTAATTTTTCTTTTCGTTACTAGTTATATTTGAATATTGATTGTAACTTTGTATTCCCTTTATAATTATTGTTACAACTGTAAATCTTAAGTTCTGAACGCCAGGTCAGTTTGGATAACCTAGAGGATCAGAAAGTTATAAAATATTGACTGTTGACTTTCCAAAAAAATCATTGAATATGTTTGAATAAATATAATCACCTTATACAGCCCAAAAACCTACTTTTAGAACTGTACATCTTATGTTTTGAACTTAGGGACAGTTGGAATGACCTAGAAATCTGTTGACACTTTACACTGTTCAATGAATATTGTAAAATACATATTGTTCCTTTGCAGATAGATCTTATGTTCTGAATTCAAGGACAGTTAGGATAAACCAGAATCCTAGAGTGTTTGAGCTATCATCTCAGTTTATCTCGTTATGTTTGTATACGTTTGTAATATTCTCTCAATATGGTTGAATACGTATCGTATTTTTTATAGCCCAAAAAGCTATAGTTATTACTTATGTATTACTTAGACATCCAAAAATGATCAAACAGTGACTATTGACCTGGCAAAAGGTCCACTCCCTTTTGTTTGATATATATCATTATCTTATAAAGCCCTAAAAGCAACTGTTACAACTTGAGATCTGAAGTTCTGAACTCAAGTGCATTTTGGATAACCTAGAACATCCCAGGAAGATACAAAAATATGTCACGTTTATCACCAAACATTTAATAATTAATGCATATGTACCATATTATAACACAACGCATTATACTATTTATACGGCATTTCTTTTTTTTCCTGATCTTCTTTATACTCAGGATGTCTTAGGTCGTCAATTAGGCCTTAAACTCATATGTTTTTTTTATATTTTATAGACAGAAAAATTGATGCAGAGCAAATTTGCCGTAGACAGTGTACACTTTTATTCAGTCTGTGATTTCATACAGCCATTTTCCTTTTGTGGTCATATATGACCCGTTAGGCCTGAAGGGGTTAATATCCGTTTTAAGAGAAGGTGTAAAATTTAGTTTTTTTTCAATGGTATTTGGTCCAAAATCCACATTATTCTCTACTGAAGTTAATGCGTAGAAATATTTCCGATCGATTGGTGCAAAAAAAATTGAAAACCTTTTGAGAACTGACTGAGATATTAACGTTCAAAATCTGACTACTTTTCGTGACGGTCTATATGCGATTTTTTTAAAATTGTACCCCAGTATAGAAAACGAAGACGTAGTCCTACGTCAGAAAAATAAAGTTGCTGTAATACATAATCAGAGAACAATTCCTTACCGTTTCACTTTTTAGAATGCCTAGAATGCCGGATATATTGAGACATGGGACTAATTTGACAGTCGCAAAAGATCCAAGGAGCCCTACCAGAGAAGTGATAAAGGTTGTACGGAATCAAATTGCACCACTTTTAAATGGCTTTAACTTTTTACTCGTTGGGTATTTTCTATTGAAATTTTGGATGGAATTAGTTCAATGTGTATTAGTTTACACTGTGTGAGTTTCACTAGCAGATGTGCAATCGTTGCGAAGATGGATTCGGAAGAACAGCAGCGGCGCGAAGAAATTCTGCGCACGTACCTCGAAAATACGGATCTTTCTCATCGTGCCATCAGCAGGAAGCTGGGAATAGTACTTTCTACGGTGTCTTGTGTTTTAAATCGGTACCACGAACGTTTGACCCTCGATCGTAAAGAAAAAAGTGGCAAAAATGGATCTCCCTATAGTGTTAAGGATCACAAGCGAGTAGTTCAAGCTTTCAAGAGGAATCCCAACAGTTCAGTTCGAGATGTGGCTAGGAAACTGAATCTAACCAAAATTTCGTGCAAGATGCGAAAAAACGTGAAGGACTACACACGTACAAAGTCCAAGAGGCACCTAATCGCAATGAACGGTAGAATACGGTAGGTAAAACGCGTGCACGCTCTACACCCAGATGTTGACGAAACCACATTGCCTCGTTATGGATGATGAGACGTATGTAAAAGCATATGTACGGCAGCTTCCGGAGCTCTAGTTTTTCACTGCTCATCATAAATTCGACGTCCCTGGGGACGTTAGAAAGCAGAAGATGTCAAAGTTTGCCAAAAAATATATGATTTGGTAAGCAATTTGCTCGTGTGGAAAGCTGAGCACCCCATTCGTGACAACTGGAACGGTCAATGGACAGGTGTACCTTAAGGAATGCCTCCAAAAGCGTCTATTTCCTCTTCTGAGGTCACACGATGGTTCTACGATTTTCTGGCCGGATTTAGCCTCGTGCCATTACTCGAAAGAGGTTTTGGAGTGGAACAAGGCTAAGGAGGTCAATTTCGTGCCGAAGCATCTCAACCCCCCGAACAGCATGAAGCAGGCACTTCGAAAGCATCCTAAGGAAGTGAAATCGGAGGAAGATAAGAAGAAGAAAAATGGATTGCCACGCAAAAAAAAGTTGGTCCAAATGTTGTACAGGACCTTATGAGTAGTGTAAAGAAGAAAATTCGTGCATTTTGGATATGGAATTGAAATTGAATAAAACAAACACGGGAAAATATTCATAACATGTTCTATTTTACTCCCTGAAAATTTGAAGATGATTGATTAAACGGGAGAAATTTGGCCGAATATTTGTGTGTGTTTCAATTTGATTCCGTATACCCTTTAAACCCAAAGAATTGAGAGTCTAACAAAACATCGTATCGCTACACGCTTTCGAAACAATTTTTTGGTGTTTTCTCCCTAATTATTATAGAATCGGGTTCATTATTCGATTATTTCTCTGCTGGTGTTATTATCCGCGATTACCGGTGAGTTTACCCATGTTTGCTCAAAATTGACGGTAGTTAATAAAGTGGTTAAAAACCGGGAAACCCTACACTGAAGAAAAAAAAACCTTCTCCATGTCCAAAATCAACCGTCAAAACATCTATTCGACAAGACACCAGCCCCCATCGCTAAAAAGAAGCAACGAACTGCCGGTGTTATTGTTTATGACCCTTCGAGGCGAGTAAATTACCTCCGTGAATCGATATCGGTTGTGGCGAGCGAAAGTCTTTCATTTGGACGAGCGACCAACCACCGCACCGGAGCCGTCGAAAACACCCGCAGTGGCTGTCCGCCGTTAACTGCCGCATGTAGGTGGTTGTAGACTATCTTACCCAAGCTTTACTTTCGAAAGGGCAAAAGATTTGCGTTAATTAATTAGCGCTACAAATTGAGCGCTCCGCCTAAACGCACATGCGGTCCAAATCTTGCCGGTACATGCAATCCAATTTATGGTAGTCATAACGTTCATTATGGGAAAATTGGCCAAGTTTGGCGAGTCATTAATTTGGCGGTAGTGTTTTTTTCCAGAGAAACTGAAGACACAACAATGACATTTTATGAGTGCTGAAGGAACGCTGCAGGTAATTTTTGAAAATTGATGGTAAATCGGGGGTTGCTTATGATCCACGTGGACACTTGTTAACTTCCACCCTAAACTGTTCTCGCTGCCACATGGACGAAAATGGCAAAATGGGTTTGCATAATAGCTTGTCGAAATTCGCAACTGCTTCAGCGCTGGTTGCAATGAGAAGCAGCTTTCGCATTGTGGAGGTTTTGTTTTAACTTTGAGGAAATTGTCGCTCGTTTGTACCTTGTTACTGGAGTATTTTTTCAGTCGATGTGAGGTAATCAACAGTGTCGACAATTATCAAGTGTTGACTTTCTTTCTTTGGTTGCCATTGCTCATTATGATGCGGATAGGTGTTCATTAGTTGTGTTAATTAATGCACTTATTTGGTTCATAGAGACCATTCCGATTAAGCTCATTTGTCGTTTGAAGAAAAGGGTTACTTAGTTCGTTTTCTACCGTCAACTGAGCGCTGGATTTGCAATTTCTATGCAAGCAGGATCAGTTTCCCGGTTTATTTAAAAGTGTTGTTTATGTTCAAGCAAGCACTTTTCGACTTCACTTTGATCTCCAGCTCCGCTCGGGTACCCATTGGAGCCATGCGGGAATGGAAGCTAATGAAAACATAACCTCCCGGTCCCCCAGGTTGTGTCCGGAGATCCGACTATAATTATGTGACCGTCCTTTTTTGCACCCACACCTTCGGGTTAGTGATCCCTTCCTTCGTTCAAATCTACCCTAGCTAGAAAATTTAATTAATTCTTCGCTCCCTGAACACAAACTCAACATCTTTCAAACAAACACGATGGCAAATCCCAACTCATTCACATGACGTGGCCTCAGTCATTATTGCCAAACAAACCTGATATGTCCGGCATTATTATAACGTGCAGAGGTCCCCGTACCGTTCCGTATTTTTGAAGTTTTTTTTTCAACTCAAACTAGGAAGTTGATACAAGGGAAATCAACAGACCGTGAACTTGAACCACACACTCATGCTCGTACGAGTCTTCTATTTGGTGGCAGAACCTTTTATTCCAGCATGCATGCATCATCATCGTAGGGCGTCACAACATAGAACACACACACACACTTCACGCTCGACAGATTCCCCATAGTTGCACTGAGGGGTGACGTCATGCGAGGACGATCCTATTCTAAAAATGTATCATTCTTTTTTTGTCTATTTGGAAAAAATTTACACATTCCCCATAGAGAGTCGTGCTGCACGCTGCTTTCTGTAGGTCAACGATGGTCGGTTGCCAGCAGTTGAAGCTGCTGTTATTCTGCAGTATTGAATTGATGGTTGGTCGGTTGAATGGTGAATACTCTGTAGGAATATTCAAAGCTATGCACTTCCTCGAAACACTGGAAGAGGGGAGGTGGAATGTGAAAAATAAAATTGCACTCTCGATCCAGTTGGGTTCTGTGTGGCTCGGTTGGATGTTGCAATTTATACTGAGGAGACCGCAGGAATTCGTGGTGGCTTCCGTGGCTCTTGGTGCCAACCACTGGCCGAATGATCGTTATAAAACTGTCACCAACGATTTGGTCGCTTCGGTTGGTTGGGATTAGCGGTGCCACCGGTTGGGTGGGATTTGAGGGCTTAGTTTTAAATCACTTTGAGCTCCGGAACATCCGAGCTAAAGGCTTCGGTAACCAAGTTAAGAGCCAGAATATTATTCGAGTGAAAGCTAACACAGCACGAAAAAATTGAGTATCGCAGTAACGGAAGCAAACGTTTTAAATACGGACACAGGCATTGTAAACGGACTAACGATTGAAAATTAGGAAAATGGAACTGTAAGCCTCGACATTTGATATGTACCGGTTTTTTTCGGCTTATGTTTCAGAACGTTAGCTGGGAAAAATCGAAAGAACATGCGGATTGGGATGCTAATATCTGAAACAAGTGAAGTCATGCAAAATGACAAATGAACAAATGCGTCTCGTGTTGAGAAGTTTAACCTGTCCAACGAAACATGGTCCCCAAAAAGCACTGAGCAACTAAAGGCATTTCTTCAGTTCGTCTTTGAGGTGTTTCATCGCGTTAGAATTAAGGAAATGATCTTAATTCTAACGATGCATAAATGGACGGATGTTTAAATGACTGACAGGTTTATTTCTTCTGCAATATTTTCAAATTTAGCTAGAATTTTTCATATTTCCATAATTTTTACTGTGATAAGTCAGAGCATTGAGCATAAATGCTTGGCTCATGGTTTACAAAGAAAACGTTTTTCTTAAAGAAGTCAAATCGAAAAGTAAAACTTGGTGAGACCATTCCAATTATATATGAAAACATAAGCTCAATATATTCAGCAACTACATAGCACTAAGGAGTGTATCGAAAATAAGCAATCCACAAACTTTCTTTCAAATTGTATGATGTATGATATGTACTACCACCCATTGTAGCACGGAAACTAAGTCCGACAGCAGTGCGCTCTCCTCGCTGTTAGACTTGATCAAGCTTTAATAACCACTGATTATCCTAATCATGCCATTGTATGAAGGGCCAAAAAGGGGTTGGGTGGATCGATAGGCAACATCACCTATACGTATCCACAGGGATATAAAGAATCTCCTTCCAACAACAAGATTGAACAATTGGTCAAAAGAGCAAGCCATCTAACATGAGGATGCCCCAATGGGCGGGGAGAAGAGCCCGCCCTCTATTCACAAACTGTTAGCAATGAGGAGTTGGCATTTCCACTCTCCCCATCCAGAGTGCTTCAATCGGGTGCCCTGATGGTCCCTCCCATTCCCATGAAATATTTATATAATAGTGTATATATTTATGTAAATGAAAAATACTGTAATCATTCGGTATCTATTATTTATTATCTCTTTCGGTGGATCATGAAATATAAGAAATGTTGTAAACTGTTAAAGTGGAGAGTTCTGTGTTTTTGCGCTTAATAATGTTTTCGTTCGTTTTCAGCGATAGCAGCAATTTCCCAAAATCTTGATATGAGGTATCCTAAAAAAGTTTGTTAAATTTTACAAAAATTACATTTATACATTTTAATTTAATGTTGCCATGGTCACTATTTGCTGCTTGGTGTTGATTTTTATTACAGCAATACACTTTTATTTTTGCTGGCTTAATAATTATTGCTTCTGTGTAAGGAAAACAGAGAAGATTTTATTGACAGGGAGTTAAAGACAAATGGACGTAAAACAACAAAAAGCAATTTTTAAATCATCTATGAAGTAAAATCAATAAAACAATATTATCAAATATAATGATATTGTGAGTTATGATACGGTACTGACAAAAATAGAACTGTAACATCAGACACAATCCGAATTTAAAACAGCACAGATTTGGAAAAGGTCTATTTGCAAACTGGAATTGAAAAATACATTAGGTAATAAGTGCAAAAGCCTACCATAGATTCCATTGCAGCTTCTTTAATTCAAGGCACTAGATACTTCTAAATCATGATGAAAATTGGACATATACGACATAATAATTAAAAGTATATATTACCTATTAGGTGAAATTATATATAAAAAAAATATATTAAAATATAAATCCTGAAAACACCAGTAATGATCAAAATGATAATGATGATGATAAAGAAGATTGATAATGGTTATGAATAAACAATGTCCTATATGATAATATATATAGTCAAGGGATATTATAATATAAACTGAAAATTACATCTGTGCCGACTGCTGTTTTGTTGCAATTGTAGACAAACTCCCAGAAAACTTAGACAATGTATGACATGAGAAAAAAATGAATTTTAAATTTTAAATATATTTTAATACCTGATGACCTGGAAGACCTGAAAGATATGAGAATGGAAAATTATGATATGATTTACCGGTCGCACCCCCTCACTTCGCTATTGTCAGATTGACAACATTGCCCAGGCTACGCCAACCAGCGTCTCCATATTTCAGCTGGCCGTCTTTTGTGATCATATGACTCGTGGAGGCGTGAGGTAGGAACTTGTGAGGACCGGAGGTCGGTCGCACCCTCCTGCCAAGTTGTCAACTCACCATTTGAAGCCCCACAAACTTTCTTTCAAATTATGTTGAAAACCGATATTTTATTCATACAAAAAATTGATCCTTTATTGTACGAGGTTAAACTTGAAGATAATGAAGACCGGATGAAATTTAAGTAATTCCTTCACGAATTTTCGAACTTTGGATCGAATGCTCTTCATCAAGTTCTGAACAAGTGTTGCATCGCATTTTTTGGACGCTTGAGCCCAAATTTTTTTGAACTCCTGCATGTTCCCAGCTGCCTTACCAGTCTTCTTGAAGACCCTCTTCACGATTGCCCAGTAACGTTCGATGGGTCGAAGCTGTGGGCAATTTGGTGGATTGATATTTATCTCAACGAAATCTATACCCTTTTCCGCAAGCCAATTGAGAGTGGTTTTGGCATAGTGAGCCGACGCTAAATTCGGCCAAAACAGTGGAGGTGTACTATGCTTCTTATATAAAGGCAACAATCTCTTCTGGAGACAGTTATAGTTCCGGTAGTGTAAAAAATGGTTGACTTCAAACCACAGGAACATATTGCTTGCCATACCAGTACCTTTCGACCGAATTTCTCCACTTGAATCGACCTGTCCGCATCGCTCACATCCTCCCCAACGACGGCAGTAAAGTATTGTGGACCTGGAAGGGTTTTTGAGTCCTCCTTTACATAGGTCTCATCGTCTATCAAAACGCATGCATCCGGACACTGCAAAAGACGCGAATACAATTTCCAGGCCCTTGTTGCTGCTCGCTTCTTCTGTTCTGCACTTTGTTTCGATATTTTCTGCTTCTTGTAGGTCTTCAGGTGGTTTCGCCTCTTGATACGCTGGATCATTCCGACACTCGTTTCTGCTTTTTTGGCCAAATCACGTATTGACATTGATTTGTTCTTCATGATTAGAGATACCACTTTCTGCTCCAGTTTCGGGTTGGAAGAACCGGGCCAGATATCTCTTAAAAAAATGAAAAAAAAATCAGTATTTTAAAGGGCATTAGTCTTTAAGTCCCACAAGCTGACCCAACGGACTTCGTCCCGTCCAATATTTATTTATCGCATGCAGTTGCTTAAAAATCGATTGACACAATAAATCGGTTTTCGATGTTGACAACGTTTTTTTTTTAAATCGCGTGAACGTTCTTCATTGTTGTAGTCAATCTGAAAAGTATGACAATCGGCAGTCATTTCAAATTGTTGATAATCTGTGATCAATTAGCCATTTTGATTGGTGTATTATGTTGGAATACTGAAGTCGTTTTTCTGGCAGTTCCAACGCTTGAAAATAGGTTGATATATGCCACGCACTTCCAGCAACTGTCTTTGTGACTTGTTGACTGTCATTTCAAACGCAATTTTCACTGGAAACTGAAAACGTTTTAACCTAAAATGGCAAACTCAACCAATCGTATTAAAGAAAATTTTGGGCAATTTTGTGCTCTTGTTTCATGAGGTTTCCCGAGCAAGATTGTGTCTTCTTCTCAATCGTTTTTACTCATTGTTAGCTTCGTGAGCCTCTTGTGATTGTCGCGCAGGATGTTCAAACATCCCGATTTGAGCAGATTCCCTTGCAGTAGCACTTTCCTCTACCGTTCGACGTGCTATATGATTAAATCGTTGCGTTGTACTTTGGGAACACTGACTGTGTAATATCGCGACCTATTCGTGTCAACGCAACAACTTTCGAGCTATAATTGAGCACTTTGTATGAGACACACATAAAGTCTTCACAGAATAACTTTCTATTTACCTTTTGAATAGCCGAAATAAAGAAGGCAAACGACCGAAATTTAACGATTTAAAATTGAAAATCAGCTGAAAAAACATAGCAAATCAATTACAGATTAATTCCAATGGAAATGAGGTTAGGTGTTCACCAACAAAAGAAAATAATAAACTCACTATTTGAAATGTAAGTAATTTCACTCAAAAACTGATGATCCGTAGATTTGGAATTACATATTTCGTAATATTACATTACCATTTGAAATGAATTAAACTCAAGAAATCAATCAATTTGTAAAAATGCCAGAAAGTCAATTGACTGTTACCGCACTGCTTTTACAGCTTCATCTGTTAAACTATTGGAGAATCAGTCAGAAATATGAAACTAAAGGGTGTCCACGATGAAATTGCCACACACAAAATTGATTCGCAAAATTCGAGTTTTCATCCGATTGCCATCAAATTTTCAGGGATTGAGAAATAACTATTAAACTTCATTTTACCATTTTACTCGTATTTTATTTACAGTCCATACGCAAATGCCCGCACCTTGGCCTTAACCCCGGCCATAAGATTCTGCACAACCTATGAATCAACCGTTTTTTGCATGTAAACCCATACTTTCTTCAGTTCCTCGACTGTCTTCACTACCTTAGGTCGTTTAAGAAGGTGCTGCTTCATAATCGCCCAGTACTTCTCGATGGGGCGGAGCTCCGGAGTGTTGGGAGGGTTGAACATTTTCGGCACGAAATTGACCTTATTGTCCGCATACCACTTCAGCACGTCCTTGGAGTAGTGGCATGAGGCCAAATCCGACCAGAAGATTGTTGGGACGTTGTGGGCCTTCAGGAGAGGAAGCAGCCGCTTCTGGAGGCACTCTTTTATGTACACCTGTCCGTTCATCGTGTCCTGGGTCACGAAAGGTGCACTCAGCTTCCCGCACGTGCAGATGGCTTGCCAAACCAGGAATTTCTTCGCAAATTTGGACATCTTCTGAGTGCGGACATGCTCCGGAACGCTGAACTTATCCTTGGCCGTGAAAAACAGGTTGCCGGGGATCTGTTTGAAGTCGGCCTTCACATATGTTTCGTCGTCCATGATGCAGCATTCAACTTTCGTCAGCATGTTGAGGTACAACTTCCTGGCACGGGTTTTGGCAGACTTGTTCTGCTTCTCGTCGCGATTAGGGGCCTTTTGTACCTTGAACGTTCAAAGCTCAGCCTTAGTTTTGGCCTTCTGGACAAAACTTCGGCTTAGGTGCAGCTTCTTAGCCACATCGCGAACGGAGGCGTTCGGATTTCGGTTGAAGGCCCCAACTACGCGGTTGTGATTTTTGGTGTTGTACGGAATACTTTTTCCTTCACTTCTGGGCTTCCGATTGGTGGTCAACCGTTCCTCGAACCGCTTAATCACTCGCGACACCGTGGAATTCGCGATTCCCAACGTTTTAGCGATCGAACGATGCGAGAGATTCTTGTGCTCGTGATGAATGCGCAAGATTTTATCACGCACGAGCTGTTCTTTCGACTCCATTTCTGCGAGTTTTGATCACAGGACTTTAAAACTTGCAGGATGTAAATAATGCACTATGAACTGAATTCACCCAAATTTTCATTAAATTCTACCCAACGGTTAAAAAGTTAGAGCAATTTCATAGTGTGGCAATTTCATCGTGGACACCCTTTAAATGTGTGCCTCGAACGCCACCTATTGATAGCATTTTAAGTTGAGAAATGTTTTTTAATTAACTCGTGATTTGTCATGATTTTCAATGTTTTAAATCCTTTCGGAACAGAATTAAGTTGGAACTTAGTTGGGAAAAATGGAAAAAATTAATAAAATAATGTGATGGAGTTTTTGGTGGTGTTGGTAGGTTAGTTGGATATAATTCGTATGCCAAAATTGAAAATTTGTTTATTTTCTGGCTTTTCATTGGGAATTTTCCAACTTTTCTTTTTTCTTAAGCCTTTGTTAGATATAAAGGAACAAATCATCAAGATTGGTTCAGTGGTTCTCGAGTTTTTACGGCCCAATATACGGCTGCTTTACTGCAATGCTATGATAATGCTTCATTAATGCTATTTTGCATTCGGAATTCCTATTATAGGCTACAAGAAGTTGAATAGCATTTGAAATCCAACTTTACAACAGATAGCATTCAAGATGCTAATATAATGCTTATATAAAGTTTGTAGCATCTGAAATCCAGTTTTAGGGTTGATTTACTACATATGGTAATGCTTATTGGTTACCGGCGTCGTGTTGAGAAATTTAACCTGTCCAACGAAACATGGCCTACAAAGAGCACTGAGCAACTAAAGGCATTTTTTCAGTTCGTCTTTAAGATGTTCCATCGTGTTTAATGGTCTTAAATCTAACGTTGTTCAAATGGACGGATGTTCCACTCACTGGCAGGTTTATTTCCTCTGCTAAATTTTCAAATTTATCTAGAACTAGGTGCACCCGGTATGAGCCTTTCTACGCTTGGAACAAAACTAATGAAAATTTAATAGAATTTGATCTATTATAGTTTTTTTTTTAAATAAGTTTTGTTAAAATATTTTGTTTGCTAATGTGTGTAAATTCTGCAGAACAAAACGTAGGTGTGTTTTTAGTTCAACCCTCGGATTGTTAGTTTCTACCATAGTTTTCTTTATGCGTAGAAGCATTTCATAGACAAAACATTAACCTTCAAACTATGCCGTATCCTGTCAGTTTGGAAGTAATTTTATCTTGCATAACCTCAGATTAACTTCTTGTGCATAATGTAACACTGAGTACATCACCCATTTTTGACTAAGAAGGGGTTCAAACTTCTATCAGAACATGCTGCTTATCTGAGAAATACAAATGTTGTGTTTTAGTTAACTGATTCATTTGCATGAGAGCCACCCACTTGAGAGGGGAGGGGTCTAGAACCACCATAGAAAAATATCCTGCTTCCAAAAACTCCCACATGCCAAATTTTGTTCCATTTGCTTAATTAGTTCTCGAGTTATGCAGAAATTTCTGTTTCATTTGTATGGGGGCCCCTCCCCTTTCAGGCGGTGGAGGAGTCTCCATCATCCTTCTCCGGCTCCAAATACATCTGCATACATATTTTCATAACAGTAGGGATAATTCTCATGTTTGGTTTAAATTTGTTTTTCATTAGAAAAAGAACCCATCCTTCCAGAGGGAGAAGGAATCTCAAACCACCAAAGAAAATTTCTCGCCTTCAAAAACTCCCACGTGCCAAATTTGGTTACTTTTTTATGATTTGTTCTAGAGTTCTCCCCAAAAAACCCATTTTATTTGTATAAGAGCCATGCTTTCCTGATAACGGTGGGGCCTCAAACTACAATTGGGAAAAAATATTGTCTCTGAAAACTCCCATATGCCAAATTTGTAATAACTCTAATAACTCGACGAAATACGCGTATCTGTCAAGATAAGCAAAGATAGTTGGAAATGAATAAAAAATACTAATTTTTCTTCTGATTTTTAGTTACAGGTATTCCACTAAACAGCCCCCTCATTCAAAGAGGGGAGGAGTCGCGAACCACCGTAAAAACATGTTTTGCCTTTATAAACCTCCACATGCCAAATTTGGTTCCATTTGCTTGATTGGTTCTAAAGTTATGCAGAAATTTATGTTTCATTGGTATAAGAGCCATCCCTTCCAGATTAGGGAGGAGTCTCAAACTACCATAGAAAAAAAAAATCTCATCTTCAAAAACCCCCACATGCCAAGTTTAGTTTCATTTGCTTGACAAGTTCTCGAGTTCCCCTCTTTCAGACAGGGAAGGAAATTCGAACCATCATAAGAACCTTTTCCGGTCCCATAAGCCCCTGCATACAAATTTTCAAAACAGTAGGGATATTTCTCATGTTTGGTTTAAATTTATGTTTGGCTTGTATAATAACCCCCTCCCCCACCCCTACCAGAGAGAGGAGTCCTAGTAGCACACTTGTTGCCATTCGGTTGTGAAAACAGCAATATGACTTGCTAAGTTATAATCAAGTTACTACAACTAATCATGATCGAAGTGTGCTACTTGGGAGGGGTCTCGAACGACTATAGAAACATTTCTTGCCTAAAAAATCCCCACATGCCCAACATGGTTCAGTAGTTTTCGAGTCTAAAGCTTGCTTCAGATAGAATTGGAACAAAAACAATCGCCTGTATTTCAGTTATTTATTATTGAATTCAAGATCTTTTTTTATACAAATGTAGCGTTTTCTTCATACTTTTAAGAAAAAATACGGATAAAATTATTCGTCACGGTTTCGAAGGAATTCTCGAATTTTTACTGTAACACGGCTCATTAGGCGGCGCACACCATCTTCGTCCATCGTTTTAGCTATCTTATTCCATCAGTTCTTCATCTGATTGATGTCTTTGACAACCTTTCCCTTTGCATTGAGTCTCCTCTTCATGATTGCCCAGTATTTCTCAATAGGGCGGAACTGGGGGCAGTTGGGTAGGTTAAGGTTTTTTGGAACAACCTGGACCCCTTTCTCTGCATACCATTCTTGAACGACTTTGCTGTAATGACAGCTTGCCAAATCTGGCCAAAACATTACGGGATGGTCGTGGGATCGAATGAACGGCAAAATTCGTTTTTGGAGACACTCTTTTTGGTATAATTCCGACGTCATTGTCTTATTTGTAACGAAAACTTTCGTTTTTTTGCCACAGCTGCAAATGCCCTGCCAAATCATGAATTTTCGTGCAAATTTGTCGGCAAAAACAAATTTAATTTTGGCTGGAACATCCCCTCGAGCCGTTGCCAAGTAAAATTTTTGACCTGGGATTTGCCCGATGTCAGCCTTGACATAGGTTTCATCGTCCATCAGAAGACACCCGTCGAACTTGGTCGCACCTGGTCGTATAGCTTCCGAGCACGGATTTTGTTTTATGGTCCGATTTGGCTGTTTGCTTCTGGCCAAATCACGGTCCGACAGATTGGGATTCCTCTTAATCGTCTTCAAAATCTTACCACGCAGTTTCCGGTCGACAGTTCCACTCCGACGATTGGCTTGAGGCTTCCGAATCGTCGTCAATGTTTCCTTATACCGTTTGATAACGCGCCATACGGTATTTCTGGGCAATTTCAGCTGTTAAGCTAGCCTAGATGCAGACCACAATGGATTTTCCAAATAACTGTGCACAATTTTTTCCCTTCTTTCGGCTTCCATGTTGATTGTTTACAAAGTACAGTCGATATGCGGAATGTCAAAAATACATACGTGAAGCTGACAATTCCCGACACATGGCCGCCAAGAACTTCCAAATCCGTCCACCAGGAGCGCCACAATATGAGCAAAAGTTTGTTCCAATTCTAAATGAAGCAAGCCTTATGAGGTTCAGACAGACAGACAGGAATCCATTTATATCTATAAATATATTTCATATTTCTGTAATTTTTTACTGTTATAAGTTAGAGCATTGACAAATTCAAAGATCAAGTACAGCAAAAGGAATATTGGATCCAACGCATCCACATCTCAAAAGTGTCCAAACTGCTGGGCTCATGGTTTTCAAAGAGAACATATTTCTAAGAGAAGTCAATCCGTAAGTAAAACTTGGTGAGACCGTTCCTATTATATATGAAAACATCAGCTCATTATATTCAACAACTAGCTCGTTTTCATCTTCTTTTTCTTCATATCTAAATGTGAATTATAATTATCGAAGATTTAAGCTTTGTGTCCGTCAATTTCATTCTAATAGGCTACTTTTGTGTGAATTATAATATTGGAAATAAATACTTGCGGCAACTTAGAGTCCAATGGTCCAAGTGTGGAGATCAATGCTGTAAAAAGTCATTTCATCGCATGTATTATGTATGATTTGTATTATCACCCATTGTAGCACGGAAACTTAGTCCGACAGCAATGGGCTCTCCTCTGTGTTAGACTTGATCAACCTTCAATAACCACTCATTATCCTAATCATGCCATTGCAGAAAGGGAAAAAATGCACCAAAATTCCCAAGTAAGAGAAGCTGCTAATTTTTTAACCAAACCATATACTTTTCTGGAGGAAAATGGGCTAATAAATCGATTGGCGCAGGTTTCGCGTTGTGTAGAGCACAAGAAGTGGCTCGTTTTTCCCCAGTTCATCCTAAATTGATGCTTTTTCTCCATTCTGCTGAATCTTCGCAGTGAAAATGCATGCAGATTACGCATATCACACTTAGAAACTTAACAGGGATATTTTTAATTATGTGTCTAGTTCGTTTTACCCCAATTCATCCCTATTCTTTGATTTTTCTTATTACTTTCCAAACAGCAGCAATCGTCACAAATTATTTTCCCTGGAAAAGTACATATCCCACAGAACATCTGCATCTGGAATTTGAAGCGTCTTTACGTGTTTTTGGGTCACAACATGATATGATCCGTGCTAAATTTCTAAATGTATTATGTTTAGGATATGTGCACTTCTAGTCGGAGATTGCAACTATATGTGCAGAATGAAGAAAAACCATCAATTTAAGGTATATTGGGGCAAAACGAGCTATCTACTTGACCCAAAAACACACAAAGACGCTCTAAATTACTTCTATGCAAGTGTTCTGTGGGATATGTACTTTTCCAGCGCTAATTTGATTGCTGCTGTTCGGAAAGTAACAAGAAAAATCAAAGAATAGGGATGAATTGGGGTAAAACGGACCCGACACATCGTGAAATTATCCCTGCTAAGTTTATAAGTGTGGTATGTGTAAAATGTATGCATTTTCACTCAAAATGTATTGCGAAGATTGCAACTATATTAGCAGAATGAAGAAAACAAAACAATTTAGGGTGGCCGACTTCAGTATCCCTTCCTAACTGATCAACCACAGGAGCCACAATTATATTTTCCCTGCCACGGGAACTTGGAAAATATAATTGACCTCGCTGCTCTCCCCGTTGTTGGGGTATCCCCTATCAATCGTTGCCGTCAAGGGTCAGATTTGTATCTTCGTCCATGATCACCAGCACTTAGCGCATCGACGCGAAAAACTCCTTGACCATTGCTGCTTCTGGCCCGCTGATCCAGACTTTTTAACGGTTTGTCCGGTTTCACCGAACTCTCGGCCCAAAGCAAGAAAGGATTCGTCCAATTCCTCCAATCCCCTCGGTTTTGCTATTCAGATTCTGCTGGACTCTACGGCCACGTATGACCGTTGGACGGCCAGAACCAGGCTTCCTTTCAATGCTATTTCCTCGTCCAGCTGGGCGATGATTTTCCAGAGGGCGGATCTGATGTATCTCATCAATACGAAAAGATCGTGAAGAGCTATGGAAGATTATTGACGAGAATGATTTTTCCGAATAGTTAGGTAGGCTAATCAACGCTACGAATAATGGTGTGCAATGCTATATAAAGATAACCGTTGCGTTATCGGACGCCAAATACTTCTACAAGGTGATTGGCTTTCCTGCCTTCTGTTCAAAACTACGCTAGAAGGTGCTATGAATTCTGCGGACTTTGACATTCCGGGTACGACTATTAATAAATTCAGCCAATTCACTAATTCGCAGACGCCGTGGACATTGACGGAAGATCGGTCCTGGCGGTTTCTGATTTGTACAAAAGAAGGTATCGAGCCTAAAACAGCATGTATAGACAGTACTATGATATTGGAATAAAAATTCGGAAGAACGGAATGAGTTTGTGATCATCGGATCAACGGATCATCGATCGAGCAGAAAAAATCGATCAGACAGCACATCAGCAACCATAAGTGCTTTCGCGGATTCACGACGAATTTGAAGAGTATCCAAATGAATTATAAGGCAGCGACTCTCGTAACTCGGAAGGTTGAAAGTAATCCTCCAAGGCAGTCTACTAAGAGCGTATCGGATAAAACGTCGTTGAATTGACTCAATACTCTCGACGCGTTTTTGGAAATGAGGGTTCCAAACCGGGGAAGCATATTCCGAGGTGGACCTCACCAACGAACAGTTCAGCGACTTAAGGCAGTACGCGTCACGAAATTCTCTAGCCACACGAAAAATGAAGCCGAGATTTCGGGAAGCTTTCGTTATGATGTAGGACATGTGCGGTTCGTTTATCGAGTTTATCGTCGAGTATAACACCAAAGTCCTTAGCTTGGTTTTCTCTTTGCAGAGGAGTTCCAACTAAGGAATAACCGAAGATAATAGGAGACTTTTTCCTAGAAAAAGTGACAACGGTACAGTTTCCCGGATTCAAGAGCATACAGTTCCCCTCGCACCAACTTTGTACTGTCTCTAAATCTTATTGCAACTCGTAGCGAATCCGATCGAAAGTAGATTTTAACGTCGTCTGCAAAGCTTAGCCGATGAGATTTCTGCAACAGGTTGAAATCGTTGATATACAAGAGAAAAATCAGCGGCCCAAGATGACTATCTTGGGAAATGCTGGACAAGACGGGGAATAAAGAGGACATATCATCGCCAGTTTTACCCTTGAGAGTTCTGTCATAAAGGTACGATTTGATCCAATGAAGCAAAGAGGCGCCAAAGCCAAGCCTTTCCAGTTTTGCGACAGTGATGTTATGGTTGATCCTGTCGAAGGCAGCAGATAGGTCCATGTAGATAACGTCTGTTTGTAAACCATCTGAAATCCCATTCATGATGAAGAAAGTGATTGATAGAAGATTTGTAGTCGTTCAACGCTTCGGCATGAACCAATGTTGATCGTCGCTGATATATTGCTTCACGTCGAAACATACGGGTTCCAAAATGGTCAGTTCAAACAGCTTAGAGCCTGCGCACAAGCTCGAAATTCCGCGGTAGTTATCAGCATTTCTTCTAACTCCCTTTTTGTGAACGGGAAACATATACTCTTCCTTCCATATTATTGGAAACTTACCGGTCGTCAATGGTGACCGATGGATGTGGCATGGTGGTGCAGTCAGCGAAGCACTGCAATGTTTTAGAAACACGGATGGAATACCGTCCGGTCAAGCGGTGCTTGACGTCTTCAACTTGTTTGCATCAGCAAAGATATCTGCATCGTCGATAGGGATTGCATTGAAATACCGGTCAGACAATTGGACGTTATTCGAACCAACTTTGAAGAAATGCGTAGTTCGAAAAATAAATTTAGTTTTAGATTTTAAGAAAAACTTGCATGATTTTTTCTCAGTGTATATTTCAGCCTATCGTTGAAGTGGTTCAAGCTATCGTCAAAATGTTAATATAGGAGGTTTGAAATATTACGTTTGGTCAAAACGGAACTTTTGTTTCTTTCGGAAAATGTATCGCTACAGATGGATAAGCAAGACTAACATGTGAAAGCTACATGTTAAAAAAAAAGAAAGTTTACCGAAATTATTTGCATTATATTTCGAAAACTGTTAAACTTAGAAAGCTATTTTTTAAGACAAAACAACCCTAAAAACAAATTCTATCATTAAAATACGCCTACTGATACTAAAATACGAGGTATCGAAAATCCACAAAATGTTTATCTTCCATAAACTTGTTTGTTTGAAGCTTCTGCATCTTTAAAACGCCTTGTTTTCATATTGCTTCAAGCTTTTTAAGAAAAAGAAGAGAGAATCAAATTTTATTATGAATGTACATGACTTTTTGCTCAATGTATGTTGATCCAATTCATTTATAACTCCTAACAGCATCATCTTTAAAGTACACCAAGCGAAGTTTGAACCAGGGATCATTAATAAAAAATATGTTTTAAACCACATTGGCCAAATATTAGCCTTGGGTCACAAGGTTTTCTAAACCGGTAAAAATAATATTTCTTCCCATACCAAAGAAATGTGTAAAGTTTTAGCTCAATCGAAGATTTAGACTTTTAGCCACCGACCCCATTTATCTACCGCTGGTTTATGAACAGGCCCCTAGCACACTTGTTGCAAACCAGTAAAAGTTACTTCAATGCGACTCAGTTAGGTCACAATCAAGTTGTTGCAACAAATTATGATGGTTTCGTGTTGCTTGGGAAATTTGATGCCCTATCTCGGTCTAAGATTTTGTTGTTGTCTAGAACAACAAATTGAGGGCCAGCGATATTTGCGATAGGGAAAAACTTTCAAATGCCAAAAAGAAGAAGAACTAAAAGAAATGTATGAGAATAAAGAAATATCAATTTTTGAGACGTCCGTCTACTCGGGTATCGAATGCAAAAAACGGAGCTGGAAACTCTGCAGCAGAATAACCACACTGACCGACTGATCTTTGGCGTGTGTCTCATTGAGATGGTAATTAAACCGACCATTGTTTTTGTTGTCGTCGTCATCGTCCCCATCGTTGGTCAGTCTCGTTTACCTTTTTTCTTATTATTTCGTTTGAGCACTTGTACTTGAGCTAATTCCATCTAGCTATGTATGATGATGGAATCACCTGTGCGTCGTGAAAGCGAACCTTCTGCATGATTAATTCTACCACCTGACTCGATCCCAGAGGGGGGAAAAAGCACAGCCTCAATCGTATCATAGATTACCTGAAATGAGAAAGAAAAGAGCAACAATAAGACAAACGCCATTAATGGTGTGCGGTATGAGGGGGGGTATCAATTTATCCAGCTGCTTGACTGAGACTTACCCAGTGCTGCAGTGTTTGTATGTGTAAGTATGAGCGAAATGACAAGGTTTATCATCATATAGTAGATTTGATGTGTCATGGCGACGTCAAAGGGGAATACAGTGAAGGTTCTGAGATATATTGGGCGGAAAAAAAACTAGCTACCGGATTGATGATTACGTCTTCAAGATGACTTTAGGTTGTAGACAAAAAGTGCTGGATTTAATGTCATTGGTCCATAGAAATTGAAGGTTGGTTTGGATCATATTTCAGTGCTAAAACCAAGCCTGCTTATTTCAGCTTAACCACTCTGTTCGGAGTAATGAAACGTTTATTTGATAGGATAAATTGCGTTAGCTTTACGGAGTCGAAAATTCGTTGTTGATTTAATATAATGAATAACTTAATACTAGGGTTAGTATGACTTGCGCCGTTTACTCGTGGTTTACTCGAGGTTAAAAAAGGTAACCACCATAAGCAGCACATTCAACAATTATTCAAGTGGGTAAAAGTGCAAAGCAGCAATAATTCAAGTTGTGCAGATCACCGGAAAACGAACTAATGGGCATGCCACTTGAAATGGATGTTGTGAATTACAGTTATTCTTGAGTTGTTATTCTTAAGGTACAGCAAAAATATTAGTTCAATGCTCGACCTGTTCATTGATTACGTAATAAATTTTTCACGCAATTTTAGGATATCGATTTATACTGAGAAAATGTTATTGGAACATAACTGAAATGGACTCACCAAACTTTAAGATACACACTTAGAGCATTTCACGTAAAATAGATCTTTTTAGATGCACTCCAACGAAGCGGCTAGTAAGACATAAATTTACGTCCTTTTTAAAATTTACTTGAAGAAAAAGCTGTAAGCCTAATTTTACATGCCACGAGGCAAATTTCAAATACATGAACAATTTTCATAGATTTTTAGTATTTCCATAAACGAATGCATAATTGATAAACATAATGAGCATTACAAGAGCGAGGTAGTGCTATTTTACTGCATATGAAATTGAATATGTGCTTCAATGTTTTAGTTCAGAGTTGTAAACCAAAAAAAAGGTGTTCTCCAGCATTCTATTAGATAAACTTCTTTTAAAATAATAGCAGTGCACTAAAAATATGTGATTGAAAATCGCAAAAAAAATCATTTAAAACTATTAAATGTTTTTAGGTAAGGATAAAATCAATCCTCAGCCAGTGACTCCGTTTTCAACGCCGGCCAATGCTAGACTGTAGGCTGTTGAAAACTTCTACATTGATAAGGTGTGGGCCATTTAGTATTGAAACAAACATTTTTCATTCTTACAGCGACCCAAGTGGTCGGATTTGTTAACTATATCATCTTATGTGTTCCCTATAATATTAATAACTTTCGAGAAGTTTTCTCCTCAGCTTCAGGGGAAGTTTGTTTCTGAAATTCTGAGAAAATCTTGCTCAAACTTCTAGGAAGTTCCCATTATTCTTCTTGAAAGTTTTTTTTATCTTTTCTTTGAAGTGCTTTTTTCATGAATTTTGAGAAATTCTCATCCTAAAATTCTGAAATGTTCTCTTCTGAACTTTGGGAAATCTTTCTGGCATTGCTGGGAAGTTCCAACTAAACTTTTTGAATGTTTATTTTGGAACTTCTGAGAAGTCCTTTCCTGAATTTTAAAGTAGTTCTCTCTGGAATTTCTAGGTCGTTCGGAGCTATATGGAAGTTTGTTTCGGAATTTTTGAGAAATTTTAGATAGCGCCCTCCCTGGTTAGTTCCCTGCTGACATTCGGGAAAGTTTTTTTTTCTGGACTTCTAGGAAAACTTCCAAACCTCTGGAATGTTCCAAACTTCTATGTAGTCCTCTCCCTTAAACTCCGCCTTGAAGCTCTGAGAAGTCCTCTCCTAGGAGGTTCTCTCCTTAACTTCTAGGACTTGAACTTTGAAGATTTTTGGTCCAGTATTTTTGGGAATATTCTTGCTTGAACTACTAAGAAGTATTCTTTATAGAAATCTAGGACTAAATTCATAAAAAGCTGAACTCGTGGTTCGATTTCCTAATCTCAAGTGCAAATGTACTGTACCATAGAAAAAAAATCAGAGTTCTGAAATTAATTTCAAAATTTCGTCACATTTACTATTTTTTTGAGTTTCCGTAAGGCAACCGACTGAGCTTGAGAGCTAATGTTAGATCACAAACGAGAAAATGAAATTTTTTTTTCTTCTTCCGACCCAAGCTGTATTGGTGGTCCTAATGAGTTGAGCTCTAGGTTTCCTACCACTTCTGTTGAGCATTAGTTCAATGAGCCAATCCGTTCAATGACCCATTCTAACTGTGGGTAATTTGTTTTGTTTTTAAAAGGATTAGACATTTTTTGCCAGTTTTTCTAGAACTATTTTTCCTCCAGTAAATGCATTAAACGGAAAATTGTTTTTTTAATAGTCATTACGAAGATAAATTGGCTTTTTGGCAAAACTGTGATTTTCTCCAATCGTCATATTGAAAATTTAAGAAATAATTGACATGTGGAAAAAAAAATGCACCAAATTTTAAATTTACTGCAAGTAAACTGTAGATCGGAGACAAATTTCAGCAAAATTTTAATTTTTAATTTTTCTGGGATATTATTTACTACAAAATGAATCAGACGAGCAGAGAATCGAACAAAACAGAAAAAGTTTGACAGCTGTGACTATTTGGCCGTATGCAGGTTTTTATGGCAGCCAATAGGTTTTATGAAGGTTCTCAAGTGGTCATAACATCTTTCCCTAGAACATTTTCAAAATCATTATGGTTTACACAACCGTCTATAGAGTGGGCCACTTTGTACAAATTTTGGCTTCAAAGAAGTATAGACAAGGTGTTGGTAGACAAAACAGTTTTGAATGGAGTTTTATCAACAAAACCGGGAGGAGTGCTGTACGACTGGAATAAAACTAAAATTGTTACTTGGGTATCGTGACTATCTTGATAGGTTTCCTTGAATAACATTATCTAAAAAGGAATTATTGTAACCATTGTTATCGAAAAAAAATTAGAGATGCTTATCTTAGCCCATTCGGTATGGGAATAATGGCTCTTTATAAAACCATTTATCAAAAGAAAATTTGAATGTAGCAGTTTCACAGAATATTTCCAAAGGGGAAATTATGCTACTGTACATGTAACTAATGCCCATATATGAAATAAGAATAGTAAAGCCCTATGTTTCAACATAGAACTATTAAACCTATTTTTTAGAATGTTTGTCACACTAGTGTAAACCACATACTGTGTTAACGATCTGCATTTTTTTGCATATTAAATTTTCGTAACATTGCACGGTGGTCCGGAATGCGTATTTAGCTGGAAAGATACATTTTCAGCCCAAGTTTGAAGTTTTGGAGCAAAATCTTCCACAAAGTTGTTTCTAATAACAATGCGCTTCTCTTGGTGAGAATGAAAACTAGGGTGGTCTTTATTTTCAAAGAAATCAAAAATCTAACTTTTTTGTTTGCAAAAATTATTCTAAAAAGTTGTAGAATAAATACTTTCAAGCAACTTTGATGGTATAATTTTTTTTGTACCTTTCTATATGACCGAATTCGAGCATGTTTTTTGCTGTTACTTTTTTGTTTCAATATTTTTAGAAAACTTGTTCTCCATTGATTCTTGAACAATAAAGTTACAACTTTCGGTGCACTGAAATAAGCTCTATCGTAAGTCAAACAAACGTCATTATGGTTTTTGTAAACAAAATAGGCCTTTTTCAAATGTTGGTTTTTCTAGTTGAGGCAAACCAACAAATATTTGAAAGGATTTTTTAAAAAGTTAGAGCAAAAAACCGTTGTTTCTATAAGGACACCGGAAAAATGCTCTAATTCGGTCATACCAAAAGGTACAGAAAAAAAATTATCATCAAAGTCGCTTGAAATTATTTATTCTACAAATTTTCCGAACAATCTATGCCTTTATTTTTGCAAATAAAAGGTTAGATTTCCGATTTTCCTGAAAATAAGAACCACCCTAGTTTTCCTGCACACCAAGAGAAGCGCCTTGATATTAGGAACAACTTTGTAGAAGACAATTTTGCTCCAAAACTCCAAACTTCGGCTGAAAATGTATCTTTCCAGCAAAATTCTCATTCTGGACCACTATGCATTGACGTTTACTAAAGGATTGATTCTCATATTGACGAATTTCACGCCAACTCGTATTCGTGGTTGGCAGCACCCTCTCAGAATCCAATGGAACTTTGTGGGTGTGTAGGCTATGTCTTTTCAAGCAACTTTGCATACTTTGTTTTTTTTTCATAATTTATCTAGATTACCATTTGAAAAGAGCTTAAGTTGTTTGATCGATTTTTTTAAAATCAACATATCTCAAAAAGGACAAGACTTACAAAAAAGTGATGTATTGGTGACTTTTAGGAAATTGTATGAAATTTTATGAAAAAAATTGTAAACATTGCAAAATCGATTCTTCCCCGCTTAAAATAAATATAATAAAATATAAACTAGTATCTTAGAATTGGACGAAATTTTGTTCTAATAAATGCAATATAACTGTCTAAAACTTCGCCATACATTGCAAGATGAGCATTTTGAAAAGTGCCAAAAACGTTCAATTTCCCTTTACATCAGTAAAACAGAACAAAACATGTACGAATAAGTAAAAGTAATGCATAACTGCTTGTTCGGATATTCTTATTTTTAAAGAGATTCAAATATGGCGTCGTATATCTTTGGGCTGGGGAGGTCGTAAGAAAGATCAAGGTTTGTTACAGTACGTGTAAGGGGTATGGGACAAATTGTGATAGAGGGGGGCTGATAAATCCAAAAAATAGCGGACGTCTTTGAAGGGACATGCCTTAAGTCTTATCAAATTAGAAAATTCTATTTTGATAAGACTTGATGCATAGCTATTTTAAGAAGATTCAAATATGACGTTACATGACTTTCTGATATACTGTTTATGTCAGTGCAAACCTATAGGTTTTTGCTTTGTAAGGGTTTTATTTTATTTATTTTTTTAATGTACATTTTCACGTATTATTAATGACTAATAGCATCACATATTTATTTTATAAATCTTTCTCATACAAAGTAAATATCTTTGGATTATCCTTTCTGATTGGAAACCTTTCAGCTGAAATTTGATTTGCTGATATAGGTCTGTGTACCAGGTATTGTCTCTGCGTTGCTATATAACTCCTCAAGTTCTACTGACATGTTTGCATACTTTAGCAGATAAAGGGCGAACACGAAATTATTGCGACACCGAAAATGTCATGCCAATTTTCTTATAATGTTTAGAATCAAACCAAAATTTTAGGGTAGTTTTATACATATATTTACTTCAAAAATCAAAAGAAAAATTAATCGATGGAGCCTTGAGTGTAAAATTGAACGCATTTTCGCTTGATGCCCTCCATCAAAGTCTTTACAGTGTCATCCGGTGCCAGTTTCTCAGTTTTTTTTTCATTTTCTTAACATGTCCTTCTCGTCTTTGACTGTCTTCTTGCTCTTCCGAAGTTCCCGTTTCATCATTGCCCAGTACTGCTCCACCGGGCGCAGCTCCGGACAGTTTGGCGGATTCATGTCCTTGGGAACAAAATGGACAGAATTGGCCTCATACCACTCCAGGACACTTTTAGAATAGTGGCATGATGCCAAATCTGGCCAAAATAGCGGAGCTTCATCGTGCTGCTGCAAGAACGGCAAAAAGCGCTTCTCAAGGCACTCAGATTTATAGATCTCGCCATTTACTGTGCCCTTTGTCACGAAAGGCTCACTCCTCAGTCCGCAAGAGCAGATGGCATGCCAAATGAGATATTTGGAGGCGAACTTCGACATTTTCTTCTTCTTAAATTTGTCGTCCACATAGAACTTGCTCTTGCCGGTGAAAAACTCCAACCCCGGAATTTGCTTAAAATCGGCTTTTATATACGTTTCGTCGTCCATCACACAGCAGCCATATTTTGTCAGCATCTTCTCGTAGAGCTTCCGTGCCCGAGTTTTAGCTGTCGATTGTTGCCGCTCACCGCGGTTTGGGAAGTTCTGTACCTTGTATGTATGTAGTCCGGCTCTCTTCTTTGCATTCTGGAAGTAGCTCTGCGACATGCCGATCTTTTTAGCCAAATCACGGCTTGAGACGTTGGGATTTGCTTTAACCATCCGCTTCACCTTTCCCTCCGTCTTTTTGTTCTCCGGTCCCGGTTTTCTTCCAGCTCCTTTGCCGTGGTCCAACGTCAACCGCTCCTGGAACCGCTTCAACACTCTGGAGACGGTTGAATGGTGAATGTTCAACATTTTTCCCAACTGCCGGTGCGACAGGTTAGGAAATTCCAGGTGTTTGGAAAGAATTTGTTCTCTCGACTCGCGGTGGTTCACCTCCATTTTCGTTGAATCGAAAAACACGACTTCGAGTTTGACAGCATGCAAGGTTGCGGCTTATCATTTTTGACTTATCCATATTCATTTGCCGATAGCTCTTCTCAGAAGCTCAATTTAAAAATATAATGTATGATGAACTTATGGTGCTTGAGTAGACCTACAACTTGGTCTAACAATACATAGCTCTATCTCTTATATCTGAGGAATAAGAGCGTATATTCGCAGTGATCTTTGCGATGATATTCGCGGTGAAGATCACGCGATTATCATCGTGAAGATCACTGTGAATATACGCTCTCATGTCAAAGATATAGGAGTTAGAGCAAGGTACTGTTAGACAAAGTTGTAGGTCTACTCATGCACTACAAGTTCATGATACATCATATTATCAAATCGACCCTCTGAAAGGAGATATTGGCAAATGAATATGCCTGAGTCAAAAATGATAAGCCGCAACCCTGACAGCATGTAAACAATACACATCAATGAGAAAGTGTGCAAAATTTGGTTGAGTTTTACCCAATGGTAAAAAAGTTATGCCCTGTTGAATGTGTCGCAATAATTTCGTGTTCGCCCTTTAGGAAGAAAAAAAATCATTTTTGTAATACTTTTATTTGCCTGTTCAACTTCCCAGTCATATAGTTCCCGAAAAGTTTTAATTGTGTTTCCATAATATTGAGCAAGGCTTGCTCTTTTTGCCATTGGCATAAGAATACCACCAATAGCCTTACTTAAATACTAATTTATGTGGGTAATAAATGAAATACGTCATTTCAACCCAATATTTAGCTGTAGGTTAAACAACGGTTATTTAAGGTAGGAAATAATAAAAATTGTCAGCGTTAATCATTAAATGGTGTTTAAAGTTTTTGTCATAAACAGGATCAACCACCTGATGTAATTGTACTATTACTAAAATAAAAGCCCTTTCCAAATGGTAGCCTTGATTTTTCAAACATATTAGGACCCTTAAAAGATCTAAATTGGCATTTTTATTAAATTTAAATGGCTTCTGTGAGGTTGTTAGGACCAAATTATAAGACGAGTTGGTGCGATACACGGTAAAAATAAGACATGAAAAAGCTGTTGTTAGAAACTTTTTTTCTGAAATGTGCCTATTTTGCAATGTATGGCGAACTTTTAGACAATTATATTGCCTTCATTTGGAGAAAAATTTTATATTTTTTGCAAATTGATTTCAAATTTTAAGATATGTTTTTTAGCGTGTAAGAATTGATTTTACAATGTTTACAATTTTTTTCATACAAGTTCAGATAATTTTCTTAAAGTCATCCATGCATCACTTTTTTGTTAGCCTTGTCCTTTTAGAGTTGTGGTGATTTAAAAAAATCGATCAAAAACTTAAGCCCTTTTCAAATGGTAATCTTTGAATCCGCCAATCAGTGGATGAGATTCGTGTAATTTAGTGTAATTCGTCTATTTTCCTAACGAATAAATCCCAAAAATTGCAAGTTACAAAACATGCTCTCCTGCTCGATATGGCCAATTTACCTTACCTTCATGTTACTTTCTTCTCTACTATTTAAAGTAAAAATAAATAGTTTTGGCATTAGCTTCCAAACCGTAAATCGTCTATTTAATTTTCTTGTTTACTGTCAAATTATGGACCATCCCCCCCTCTTTAGTAAGCATTTAATGCATTTAATGACAACCCCTCCGCCATCGGTCGCCGCTGCTGCAATGTTACCACTCAAAACTCTATTATTACAGCGAGTGACGGATGAATTTGCATTTGTGTAACGACGGAATCGTGATGTCGCCTCAGTGCAAAGCTAGTTATTTTCTACAGAAAAACACGTGTTACCCGGGCCAGTTGTGCCCGTTGTCACGACGAAAGTTGAAGGTTTAGTTGAAATTTGATCAAGTACTTTCATGCGACATCGCCGCGCACCGAACTGGAGACGGGAGTTCATCTCGGTTCCAGCGCGGGTAAGGTCGTAAAACAGTTGGAACGTGATGGATGATAAATGATGAACGAATGATTCATGCTTGATGTGGTGGAGATTGGCGATTAGCATGGGATTTAGGTTAGCGGAAAGCTGGTTCAAATGTTGGCAGTCTACACAGATTACAGCAAGACATGATTTGCATCTTAATAATTGAATCGAGCCACTAAGTCAATGTGTTTTCAACTCTCTAACTATAAAGCATCTTACTGCAATTAAACGTGCCACTGTGCAAAAAGAACGAGTTTCCCTTTCAAATAATTGTCAATGTCACTCCGTATCGATGGTCATCATTATCATTTCCTCGAGCTGTCCCTGCATTTTGTCGCCGGTGTTGGTGTCGGAGTGCAAACCTGCAATTATGCCTCGGGCGAAGCACTATGTGTTGTTGCTGCAACAAACGTTTTGCTGCACATACATAGTTTGTAAGGCAAGGAAGATTCATCATTTATTTATAATAACAGCCATTCTATTTTTATCTCGGGCGCATCCATCCGTTGCCGAAACGTCAACGCGTTTACATCGTTCGTTGGCGGGCGGTCGTCTTCGACAGGAAGATGAGCTTTTACCAGCGACGCGAGTAATAAACTGCATGCAGTGGTAATATACTGGCTCTATGGTGGTTGTGTTTGCTGTGAGTCATGTGGTTCAACGTCACCGGAGCACTGGCTGGTGCCGGACGCACATGATCATGATATGAGGGTTCTATTGCGAGGCAAGGCAGGAAGGTGAAGGAAACTGAGTGTCACGATCGAGGGGTTCCCCGAAGCAGGTGGATGTTGTGGAACTGTTAACCAATCAACGGGTTGTCACGCGGGGTTGGCATTACGTATGTGGTACGAGATTGAATCCGAGGCTAGGTACTTTTCAGACACGAATCTCGAGTGGATTTCAATGACATTCGTTGTCAATTTGTGTTTATAGTAATAATATGTCTTGATTCGGTTTCCTTCGCAAAAAAAAGATAGGTTTTCTTTCTTCAGTTTTGGCATCTTTTTCAAACTTTGAATTGTGTATGACAGATGACAGATTACAATGTCTTTCAGGTTATTTTTAATTTGCAATTGATAAAACAATTTTCAGGTATTGCAAAGTGGACCAGATCGTGAATCTGACAGGGAAAAAAATAACTCCATGAGATGACGTCGCAACGCTTTGGTGTCTTGGGCAAAGTTGCTCAGCTAAAGGGTGATACGGTCAAAATTTGGTCAAGGGAAAACGCGTGTAAATCGGTGAAATCGTTTATTTAAAAAATCAAATTTAATTTCTCTTTCAAGTTCAATTAGTATAAAATTCAGGAAAAATATTCAGTTAGGCTTCCGCTTTTCCAAATCCGAATTGCCGGGCCTTACGCTTGACCCCTGCCATCAGATTTTGTACAGCCACCTTGTCCACCTTCTTCGCCGCAGAAAGCCAGTTTGCCTTGAACTGCTGCTCGTCCTTAGCAGTTTTTTTGGTCTTCTTTAGGTTCCACTTGACAATAGCCCAGTATTTCTCAATTGGACGGAGCTCTGGCGTGTTGGGAGGGTTCTTGTCCTTGGGAACCACCTGCACGTTGTTGGCGGCGTACCACTCCATGGCCTTTTTACCGTAATGGCAAGATGCCAAATCCGGCCAAAACAGTACGGAACAACCGCGTTTCTTCAGGAAAGGCAGCAGACGTTTATTCAAACACTCTTTCACGTAAATTTCTTGGTTGACAGTCCCGGAAGCTATGAAAATGCTGCTTTTCAAGCCACAGGTACAGATGGCTTGCCAAACCAGATATTTCTTTGCGAACTTTGGCAGTTTCGTGTGCTTGAAAATATCTGCTACCTTTCCCCTTCCTTTTGCCGTATAAAACTCCTGTCCCGGAAGCTGCTTGTAGTCGGCTTTGACGTAGGTTTCGTCGTCCATTATGATTTGGAGTCACTACCTTCTTGTAAGTCGATAGTCCGGCTCGTTTTTTGGCTCGATGCACGGTTGTAGACGATACACCCAGCTTATTTGCGGCATCTCGGAGAGATAGGTTAGGGTTTCGCTTGAAACTACCGGCAACTCTCTTTGTCGTCTATGCGGCTTCCGGTTTTCGATTTACCCCCGATCCAGACTTCCTGGCTGTCGACAAACGTTCCCCAAACACTTTAATTACATTTATAACGGTTGATTTGGCAACTTTTAGCGATTTTGCCAACTTTGCGTGCGAGTAGCTCATTCTACACACACACACCTTCAAAATGAGGGGTGTTCAGGTTTTTTAAATGCAAAATTGAAAGAAGTACGTCAAGTTGATATTGACCAAATTTTGACCGTATCGCCTTTTAAGCAAGGTTTACTATTGCATTGGTGACTTTTAGTTCAGTGAATTCATATTCTATCACTTCTGTTATATATGAATTAAACAACGTATTCTATAAATTTGTTTGTGAGCATGAGCATGATAGTCCAGGTTGCTAAGCCGTTGTTGCCAGATCAACTTACACAGAAAACCAAAAGATAATGTTTGGGACTAACATACATCCTCAATGTGTAAAAACTGGTGATCCCAAACTAAGGCAATACCGGCGCCGGCCCCTGCCCAAATGCAGGTTGACTAAGAATAGGGTAGCCATATGTTGACGTGATACTCGCTTTATTGGAAGCCGCGGAGTCCACTGCACTTCCATGAGCAATCACTGTAATTTTGGATAACAGGATTGGGTAGCAGCAGGTTCGTTTTGGTTAACGATAAGCTGTCGAGTGAAATATTTGAGAATGAGTAACGATTCCTGATTTTAACCGATTTAAACCAACTGCAAGAATGCTATTGGGGCCACTCACTAGTGTGATTATGGTTTTTCATCGTGAAAACAAATTGATTTTTAATAATGCTCAAAAGCCGATTTTGGCCAACAGTAACGATACTATTAGGGGCACTCATAAAATATGATAGTGGTTTTTCATTTGGAAACTAGGAGATATTTCACCATGCTGGAAAGACGATTTTGACCGATTTAAACCAACAGGATGCTATTGGGGCCACTCACAGAGTGTGCTAGTGGTATTTCATGAGAAAATTGATCTCAACGCCTGATCTACACCAACAGTACGGATGTCGCTGGAGTCACTTACAAAATGGAACAGTGGTATATTTGTTCCAAGATAGGGTAGCCCAACGAGCATGGCGAACGAATAATTTTGATCACAATTAAATATGTACCTAACTACCGACCCATCCTACCCGTCGAATCACGACTTCTCATGCTAACTCGATCATTCGCTCAACGAACCATAGACAACCGAAACAATAGACAAAACGCTACGCTCGATAACAAAATATTGCGGAACAAAATATCGAGACAATCGATATGAACTTGTTTGTTTAGGAAAAGCTGGACATGGTAATGCTTTTGGGGTTTCACCGTTTTGCACAACTTGCACATCCGCGAATCCCTTTCAGGAATATGTGATATGATAAAAAGTGAATTTCTGAAGATTAAAATGCATTACAATTCACTATCAGAGGCACTTATTCCTTTAAATTATGCGGACTGTATTCACAACGAGATTTCAAACTAAACCGATACCTACCCAGATAACTATCGCTGCTAATCAGGGCCTGTTCATAAACTACGTAGACTCATTTTTGAAAATTTCAGAACCCCCCTACGTGGGGTTTACGTGGTTCATGAATAGCTCCTCATCATGCTTGTTGATCTAGGAAAACATAACTTTCACGGTGGCCCCTGGTGATTACGGCTGGAAGCGCCGTCAGTTGCCAATGTTCCCCAATTGGGCCATACTTATCTGAGTTTTCCGGATGAGGATACACAACCCTGGAATGAATATTCTTGACAAATGTCAATCGTTGATACGTTAGAGATGGATGCATATTGCGGCCTCTGGCATAAACAACAAGAAGTGCCGCAAACAGCCAATTTGCCCCATATTGGCTCATACCTAATTGTGTTGATCTTCAATAATATAGATTTACAAGGTACAGGATCCGTATTCTAGTTGAATTCAGACGAATGAACAAAGGGCCTCCATTCCTCCCTTAACTCTGTCCTTGGTATCTTGTTGGTTGTCCTATATGAGAAGGATGCAGATTTTTTAAATTGCACGGCGGTAAAATCCCTCTTTTGTACGAACGGTGACAACTCTGATGTACTCGTCTAGGCCTGGGTGAATCTCCGTGACACGCCCTACCTTCCACTTTAGTGGTGGAAGGTTCTTCTTCTTTTTTAATAAAACCAGAGTTCCGACAATCAAATTATGTCTGTGCCTTGTCCATTCGTTGCGAATCTGCAAACTCGACAGATAGACCGTCGATGAACGCATCCAAATTATCGGACTGAAGTTCTGAACTCGTTGCCACCTTCTAAGTCTATTCTCTGATATATCTTGAAGACTTGGTTAGGGCAATGCGGTGAGAGGAAGTTGGATCAAGAAATACAAGAGGAGAAATAGAGGATTCAGTGCCTCTATATCAACCAAGGTCATTGCTAAATGTAGTTAGCGGATGCATCACGACTGTATACAGTTCGTCGTACCTCAGTATCCACCTGTTTCCGATTACTCTTTATATGTGTCCTTTGAACGGTTTGACTGCAGCTTCCTATAACCCACCAAAATTTGGCAATCTTTTTTTTCCGTCGGCCTATTTCCTCACATGGTGACAATCGCCGACGCCAGGAAGACGACTCCACCACCTAGACCCTACCTATCGACTCATGGATATGAGCCGGGACTAACGGTTTTACTTCCCTTCCGAAGGAAGACGTGACCAGACTTTTTCGCCTCAGAAAAACCATCGACGTCGACTGGGATTGAACTCAGACCCACTGCTTAGCCAAGTAGCAGTCACGCTTACCTACACACTTAAAAATTATGAATTTTACACGAGACCTAATCCATGTTTGTAAATACTCCGGGAACGTAAAGTCGGGGAATGTAATAGTCGGGGAAAGTAAAGAAAGATTTCGTGTAAAATTATGTCTCCTGAAACTGAAACATACGCAATTCGACAAAAGATGTGTTCGGTTGAATTTATTTTCTCATCTCTTTCAGCACATTCTTATGCGCTAAAGGACGCTTCCATGTGTCGATCTCAGGGACAGAAATTTACACGAGATTTTGGTAGTGTGTACACCACCGATGTTGGCGAAATTTGGTAATGTAGCAGGGATGAATTTCAAATTCAAATCAATCGAATCTTGAGCAACCACTGTTAATACTTGATCTTGGAACCCTTGTTGATGAAACATCCGAAGTAACTCGCGCAGTTCTCTTTGGGCTCCCACAAAATTCGAAGCATTGTCACAGCGAATCAGGTCTGGTCTTCCACGTCGAGCGAGAAATCTTCGAAGAACAGCATGGAATGCCTTACCATTACAATCTCTATGTGGACAGCTTTGCAAACTAAGCACACGAACAACTGTGAAAAAAAGATAGCGTTTCCCTGGAGCGCCTTTCCTGAAAGGCAGGAGCTGGTGATACTCGTTTCAATGGTAGATCTCCCATAAATTGATCAATTCTTCAAGTAATTCTTCCGTAGTTACCGACGTCGGTTCTACCGTACTATAGCTGACAACATATGTTTCTAGACAAAATCGGCAGAAGGACGAAAGTAGCAATTGCAAACAATGATATAAAACGTAAATTTCCTGGAAATGCCAGGTTGCTGACATCTATATCCACTACCGGCGTGAAGGTAATAACTCCCTCTATCTGTTTCTGGTGCTACTTTGTTTGTGAAAGCAAGCAGATCCCAGAAAAATACGCTAGAAGTCATTGTTTACAAATTTTATTTTCAACAATCCAGCCTAGCTCTGTGCTGCGCAAAATTTGACCCGATTCTGTAAGCTCCAGTTATGCACTCAGCAACAGATCGTAGAAAACAGCTACACCCAAAATGACGTCAATTGATCCAGGTTCAATCCAATCCAGGTTTCATTAAAGGATGGGTCCGCAAGGCTGATTTCTGTAGGTATCTCGAAGTGCTGCTGTGGGAAGCTTGATGTGATTTTCGACAGTACAAAGAGTTTTACCTCACTGAACGTGTACGAGAAGTTGCATGACAAAACCGTTGCTAACGCGGATTGTTAACGACAAAGAAAGCACCGCCTACTCCTTTTACTGGTAGATTTTCCCGAACACTTCGAAAGTTCAAACTTTTCAAACGCGAAAGGTTTTTGGTAATTAAACAAATTTGAGACCCGTTATCCAACAAAGTCCGTGCAAATTTGGTATTTGCGTGCCGATCACCACGCTTCACGATTGCGGTCGATAACAAAAGGTTGTTGGTGTGGTGTATTTGAATGAAAGCAGTATAATGTACTGTCGGTGTATTGGTGGCACACGTTTTGCGATTGTGTACTACGAATTGGTGTGACAGTATGTGTTAGAAACTGTTTCGATTTCGTGCCTGATATTTTCTACTAGAAAATGAAAAGAAAAATTACACTAGTCGGCAAAATCGGAACTTTTTTCGCTCCCGTCGGCATTTCTGGTTGGATTTTATAGACTTTGCTACGCTGAATCCAAATATGGGCTCAGAAATGCTGTACCACGTCCAGTTTTTGAGAAAAATGTGATTTAAACTCACAAAAACACGTACTTCCGTAGTAATATGATCTACCTAAGCAACAACCACCATTTAGTCTTTGTTCATCTGAGACGGCTCTCATATTCTCTGAGAATAAGTCCAGATCACAATGCAAGGAGTGACATATTTACCCCATTACGCAGCATACGAATAAACCTTTCAAAGGGCAGAGCCAATATTCTAGATGTTGATGAGGTAGATCATATTACTACGGAAATACGTGTTTTTGTGAATTTTAATCACATTTTTCTCGAAAACTGGACGTGTTACAGCATTTCTGAGCCCATATTTGAATTCAGCGTGGCGAAATCTATAAAATTCGACATATATACTTGACGGGAGTGAAACACTGCCGACTAGTGTTAATAAACTACCTTTATTGAATCTTAACAGATACGCGTATTTCGTTTATAATGTGCAGACTTCTTCAGTGTCGTGTACTAATACTCGACTTCTGACTTTGTGTCTGTGACTGAGCGTTCCCGGCTTGAGGTCTTTCAGAAGGCATCTGGGAGGAGACCTGATTCGGTGTTTGGCCCTTACTCGCAAATGTAGTATGGATGAAGCAGGTGATGGTGACTATGTCCAAACCTATTACACGTAGACCTCGAACAATCTGGCTCAAAGGACAAAAATGTTTGAGTTTTCCCGTTTTGCACAACGCGCGCATCAACGAATCAGCAACATGTGGAACGATCACGAGTAAATTTCTTACGCTTGAAATGCACTACAATTCACTATCAAACTGTCAAACTGCACGATTTTGCAAAAAAGGTCATTGGAGGACATTTCGAGCATTCTTGATCATGGGGTATCCCGGAGATCCTGATTCCTCCGATGAAATGGCCAAATTTTCATCGATTCTGAAATTTCAAACTTGACATGATTTTGCGAAAGGAGCTCATACCCTGTAATGCTGGTAGATCACCTTTTTGTGCTGGGTATTGGGGTATCAGAGCTAACACCGAAACCCTATTTAGAATTAATTCACGCTGAGTGAATTAGACTAGGGAATATATTTGTTTTATTTTGTAGTCAAAGGAGCATGTTTTAGTCTTTATTACATTTGATGGCTTGTGAAAATAGAAATTTTTTATTTTCTATTTAATGTTCGTCAGTTCGAATTGGTTATAAATAGTGTACTGATGCATGGTCAGTATCGAAGTCATTGTACGTTTTCTTTACAATGACTCCTGTTTTGACTGATAAAGGTGCACGCGTTTGAAGAGAATTCTTACTCTTCAAAGGGTTTATATAACGGAATAACTCGATAAGGGATAAGGGGTATGCTATAATAGATCAAAAAACTAGTCGCAGTGGTTTATGTCCCGAACAGAGGAGTTCATTGAAAGGCATTTCGCATATTGTTGGTCACATTCTTTCGTATTCCGGAGATCCGGATCCGGAGAAAAATGAACACTTTTCGATCGATTCACTTTAGGGCGTTTCGAGATTTCTTGATAACTTTTGCCACATTTTGGGGTATTCCGAAGACCTGGTTTCCCCGAGAAAATGCCCTTCCCAAGTAGCACACTACGGTCATAATTAGATGTAGCAACTTGATTATGACTTAGCAAGTCATATTTATGTTATCTCAACCGAATGGCAACAAGTGTGCTACTAGGGTTTTTATCAATTATTTGGCGGAATTGTTTGATCATTCGGCGGAACGAGCTAATTGAAGGACACATTAAAGATAAGGCCACTTTGGTCACAATTCGGAGTATTCCGGAGGATTTTCTTGGAGAAATGAATTTCTTGATTGTTTCAAAAAGTTGTGTCTGTACAACGAGTTCAAATTGAGGTCATTTCGATGTTTCTTTATAATTTTGGCCACATTCTGAGGTATTCCGAAGACATAATTACCACGAGAAAAAGGCCTTTTTATTATAGCTTATATTGCAGATTCGTTTTAGCTTGTTGGAGGTCGTTTTAAGGAGAATACTCCTTTGATCACATTTCGGAGTATTCTGTAGGTCTAACTTCCCTTGAAAAATGACTTATATGATTGATTCTGAAACGTAGCTGTTACACATAAAACTTCATGATTTTGCGAAAGGAGTTCATTGAAGTAAATTCTGATGATCACTTTTATCAAATTTCAGGGTATTCCGGACATCCGATTCCTCAGGGGAAATGGTCACTTTTTAATAGTTTCTAAAGTCTAGCAACAGGTCAATTTTTATGGTTTTCCGATACGAATTCATTGAAAGACACTCCGAGAGTGTTTGGTTATGTTACCCTTGCAACACAGTTGTCACAAATCGGTTGAAGTAATTTTTATGAGACTAAAATTAGTCACATAGAAGATACCTCAACCAAATTGGGGCAAGTGTGTTACAAGTGGAGTCACATCATGTATTCAGGCTGAATCCTTACTTCTCCAGTCACGATATATTTTGATCTGAAAACGGATTTTGAAGCTTGGACTTGGATGGAATTGCGGAATAATCCATTGTTGCTCAAATTTTTTTTTTTTCAGTCAGTTAATCGGTCAGTCAGTGAGTCAGGGAGTCAATAAGTCAGTCAGTCAGTGAGTCAGTCAGTAAAATTGCTGGGCTCTATTTGCTGTTGAACTAATTTTCAGTTTGTGCGATGTCTTGATGCAATCATTCTCTTTGTTCATCTGAGACGGCTCTCATATTCTCTGAGAATAAGTCCAGATAACAATGCAAGGAGTGACATATTTACCCCATTACGCAGCATACGAATAAACCAGCTTTTGAATGATTTGTACATAATCCGGAGATTTTTTATTTCCCAGGACGTGAGCACAAACGTTTTGTGCATTCTAGCCTCGGAGCTTTGTTATAGATATCTCTGAATGGAAAGGAAATAATTGTGCAATGCTGAAAAGAGTGAACATGATCAATAATGACAGGAGTTTTGTGTCCCGAAACGGGTGAAAATGCCACACCCTGTATCTCTTATATGCGCATGCGGATGCTGCTTTTTTTCGATATCTCTTTTCCCTACTCCCTCGAGTAGCACTGACCAATACACAGAGACTTTTGTTTTTGTCTGTTTTTTTTTTGTCTTTTGAGTTCCTGCGTGTTTTAGTGCTGTCTTTCTCACTCCTATTCTAACTCGACTACACGTCACTGCTCAATAGTCATACAGGATGTCTGCAAATTATCCGTACTGACTTTATCGGCATACCTCAATACTGGTCTACCTCAATAGTGCGTACATCAACTTTCTCACTTCAAATCGCAATTGCATAAAAAACTACTGGAGCAGAACAGACTATTAGTCTTTGCGAACGCATTTTCCCAAGCTTTTTAGCGAAAGATGAACGGCCTTCTAACTCACCGGATTAGAATCCGATGGACTATTCGATATGGTCCATCATGGAGTCAAGAGCCTGCAGTACACCACATAAATCACTAGAACATCTAAAATCGTCTCTTTCAAAGGTTTGGGAACAAATGTCTGCCGAAGAACTCGCGACCATCGTGAATAACTTCCCGAAACGTTAGAAGGCGTGCATCTGAGCACGAAACGGCCAGTTTGAAATGAACAAATAAAACTAATTTGCAAACATATTGCTATAACAAACAATACATATGGATTTTTTAATCCTTATTGTTGGATTAATAGATAGTTTTAACACCATTTTGTTGTACGGATAATATTCGGACACCCTGTAGACGCACAGCTAAATGGACTGCTGGCTGCGGAACGGACCTTTCTTTCTTCGTGATGGCATCCCATACGAAATTTGAAAGGCATACTACCACGATGAGAAAGAGGTCCGTTTTACAGCCAGCAGTTCATGGCAAGTGACTGTGCACACTGTCTTCTGTCTTTGTCTGTCCTATTGTATTTTTGACCCACTATTCGGCAGTCCTGCTCACTCCTACACACGAAAATATTATTATCTATAATATATCATAAGATTATGATATATTACAGATAATAATATTTTCGTGTGTAGGAGTAAAATAGTAAAATACGCGCATAATTCCAAGGAAAATTCTACGGAACTAATTAAACTGCTGTCAAAAATCGCTGCTAAAAACTGCTATCAAAGGATTTAACGCTCAATTTCAACCTCATATTTTTTTAAGATACGTGACTGCATTTGTAGATGTGCATTTTAACTTGACATAATTGATTTTGGTTCTTAAAATGCCACGTAATTTTTGCTCAAACATAATCTGTACATATTGCTCTTTGAAAACAAACTAGTAAAGGGAAAAATATTAAATCAAGTTGTAAAGAATGGAACGGTAAGAACGTGGGCGACTCAAATATGACGTAGTTTTTTAATCGTGCATTTAAAAAGCATGAACATCCTCAATTTTGTAATGTCAAAAAAACAAATGTAAAAGTTCCCGAAAAAATACTTGATTTGGCAGGTGATTTGCACCTGTGGGCCAAAAAGCGAATGTTTCGTGACAACTGGCAGTGTCAACCAAGATATTTATGTAAAGGAATGCTTGCAAAAACGCTTATTTTTTTTTCTTATCCCCATAGGATTGCAATGATCGAGGTTGGTTTTTAAAAATTTTCAAGTGATTATGCCGGAAGGATTAGTCTATGGTGACCGAATAAACACCGGGCTTTCGAAATCAGCTAACATAATCTTCTTGAAATTTTTTGGGATTCAGTATCAGTCAGTGTACGCATTTTGTTGTCCAGGTATTTGTTAAAGTCCGTGGTTTTGTACTTGTCCTTGTTATTATATTGTTAGTGATATTCTTGTCAGTGCAATTTTTGGTTTCTGTGCAATTTCATATAGTACAGGTGTGTCAAATAAGCAGCTATCTCCCTTGTTCTACGCTCCCAAATAGAACAAAGTATTTAACGTTAGACTCATCGGGAAAACAAGCTGCTTTGTTGGATTTGGATATTTGTGGGCGGTCTTTTAATGTATAGTGTTTGTATATATGATGTGTATGTAGTTTTGGTAATGTTAAATGATTCACATACCCACACTGTTGTTATCACTTTTGATTTGTTGGGAACATACCGCTTCAGATGATACTCGCACGCATGTGCTTCGTCCACGTAGGTCTTAATTGGGCGGCTACTTGGTCTTGTTCCAACCAGAGGCCGAGATGCCTGACTATCCAGGTTGCGTCACCATGAGACTCGGATTTGCTTCCATTGTGACCCTACCAGGCTCCAAACCTAGCCTTCCTGATTCTTGTATTGTTTCTTTTTTCGTTCTTCAAGTATACAAAAATATTCGCTCCTCTGCCAAAAACAGCCAAACCAAACGTAGAATCTGTGTGGTGATGTTTTCCAGGAAATTGCAGACCCATAATAAAACTCAGTTATAATAAAAGTATTGAAATCAAAAGACGATTCTTTAAATAGCAGTAATATATTCGTAATTATGCAAATTCTATATTGTATGAAAATAAGGAAAGGTGTCGAAATAAAAGTTAATATGCTATTACTAGTGGGTTCAAATGCACTTCTGGTCCACATCACCCCTGGCAACACTTTTTCTTCTTCTCCTCACTGCGGCCATTTATTGACCTATTGTGATAAGACCATTTATTGTGCGTTGTTCATTTCTACATCCACCAGTATTTAGGACTGGTTTTTGGAGTTGTTTTTAGGCCTGCGTTATACCCCAGTCCGGAATAGCATCCATAATGAATGCTACTACCTTCTTGGGATTTATATTCCACCAGATATCTCGAGGTTGCATAATGCAACTTCCAAAATAACGTTCCTCTTATTAATGAGAAATTGCATTCACAAAGTAGATGCTTTGAGGATTTAGTTTCGAAGCCACAGAGCCGACATTCTTCAGAATTAATCTTCTTTAGCTTCATTAGGATGTGTCGAGATGGGCAGTGGCCGGTTAATAAGCCTACATACAGACTTAATTCGCGCTTGCTGAGTTTCAGCAGTACATTCGTGTTTTTCACGCTTGGAACAATGAATCTTTTTGACTGGTTTATTCCAGTTGCAGTGCGCCAATTTGCTCCTACGGCCTGTTTCTCTCAGTTTCTAAGCTCCATCGATAATGCACTTGAGGATACTCCACAGAAAGGTTCCGGTCCATAGAAGGCCTGGCAACATTGGTTTGCATCTTTCCCGTTTGGGTAAAGATCCAGATAAGCTCTTGGACCTGGTAGTTATCAAGCTGTCAGAAGGTTTTGCCAATGCCCAGGGAGGAATGCTTGCAAAAACGCTTGTTTTTTTTTTTTTGAAGAAATATTGTTGTTCCGTGCTGTTTTGGCCAGACCTCGCTTTTTGGCACTACGGAAAATGGCCCAGATATGGTATACCGCCAATAGTGTGGAAATCGTACCCAAGGAGAAAAACCCTCCAAACTCGCCGGAACTGCACTGAATTGAAAAATATAGGGCAATCGTAAACAGTAACCCCAAGAGAACTCAAAAAACAGTTGGAAGTGAAAAACAGTTCAAGGCGAATTGGCGTTCAGCATCAAATAAGGTGGATATAGCAGCGGTACAAAACTTAATGGAAGGTGTGAAACGTAAAGCCCGACAGTTTACATTTGCAAAATCGGAAGCCTAATCAAATAATTTTCCTGTGTTTTGTTGACGATGAACTTCAAAACGAAGTAAATATTGTTTATTAATATAATCATAATCATGTTTGACCAATTTTTAACCATTCCACCCTTTAAGTATCATATAAAATTAGAAGCAATTTACATTAGAATATTCATTCCAAAGAACTTCGCGAAATTCATCATATCCGGAGGACAGATCCGGATTTTCTTTGCGACCGCACACAATTGCTTTTCACACTTGCTCTTCGTACGACGCCATCTTCGATCGAAAAGTTTGTATTATCTCGGAGTGTAAAAGTGTAAAATAAATGAAAAGTAGCAAAATTAAAAAAAAAAATATTCAACGAAAGCATGGTAGATAAAAGCCAATAAACTGCAATCGTTGCTATGCCGGACATAAAAGCTTCAGTTTGGTTAAGCTTAATTTAAATACCAAAATTGAGCTTCAATTTCACCCCACTGATCAATTTCACCCGCATTTACGGTACCGCAAATAGTGTGCAGATTCTACCCTAGGAGAAACACCGTCCAAACTCGCCGGAACTGCACCCAATTGAAAAATATTAGGCAATCGTAAACAGAAACCTCAAGAGAACTAAAAAAACAGTTGGAAGTGAAAAACAGTTCAAGGCGAATTGGCATTCAGCATCAAATAAAGTGGATATGACAGCGGTACAAAACTTAATGGAAGGTGTGAAACGTAAAGCTCGACAGTTGACATTTGCAAAATCGGAAGCCTTATCAAATAATTTTCCTGTGTTTTGTAGACGACGAACTTCAAAAAGAAATAAATATTGATTATTTATATAATAAACTATTCAGTGTGCACATAATCATGTTTGACTAATTTTTTACCGTTCCACCCTTTAAGTATCATATAAAATTAGAAGCAATTTACTTTAGAATATTAATCAAAAGAACTTACCGAAAATCATCATATTAAATTAAAATTGCGACAACAAGCGCAACAGTAATTGACAACTCCCTCGTCACGCCATCACACCTGTTCAAACCGAGCTCTATCAACGCCAGGGAAAAGCCCTTTCTCGGCTTCAGAAACAACACCAACGATGACTATTCAATGCTACATGCGCCAGAGGCTTTTCTGCACCTCCACCCCACTGTGAACCCACCTCCGAACGAGGACGTAAACACTATTATAAATGCAGATATGAATATGAACGACGTCCGACCGAATCGAAGGGGACTGCAACTATAAGCTGGTGGTGGAAGTACCATGTCACAGCGCGTTAGCTTTTGAACGTTCTCACTCTCACATGGCTATTTACTCGCCGCCCGTCCCAAAACCATGGGCCCTCCAATAGCCCAAAACAACAACGCGAATAGCGCGAGCCGCCAGTGGCTAACTTTCAGTACTTGATCAACACTTTACGGGAACGGATCGAGCGCGGTGTGCGCGAGAGTGCCTCGACTCAACAGTCTTACATTTCCAACGAGCAGCATAATCTAAAGCGGTGAAAAATCGACGCGATCACGTGAGAGTGTGCGGCACGGGGGTGTTCGTGCGTGCTTGAAAGTGATTTTTTGTGTGTTATAGGCAAAGACGCATTGGCGCAGAATCAAATTGATTGAAACGGGAAAGTGCTCCTCTGTGCACTTCACAAATCGACTCGCGGAGAAAGGATACAATATTTACCACCTACCGGTGGCAGTTCGAATAGCTGGTGGGCAACTGCGCGTGAAGAATCTGCCGTGTGCGACGAGCGGAAACGCGCCGCGCGTTCGATTTCACAACAACACCAGGGACAAGCCAGGAGCGGCCATCGATCGAGTGGAGTAAAAGTATGTTTCGACTTAAACAAAAAAAAAGCAAAGGCAAAGCACATGTTGCAATCTATAAAAATTAACAAAATGCTTTCTCGATTATGACGACGTGCCGCCAGAAGCTTCGCTAGTTAAGTGATCCCCGCTCGGTTGATGGGTGGTTGGGTGGGTGGATCTACAATTAAAATTGCAAGCGAATTTTTTTTGTTCCTTGTCCTCGACGGCCGTCGTCTGTTGGGTGGTTGTTGCCGGTGTTGTGCAGTGCAAATTTACATGAAAGTTGTTGAGATTTTTTAATTGAATTTTGTTCCTGAACAGCGGTAGCAAAAAACAAAACAAAACTACAGAACATGAAGATTGCAAGCAAGCGCGTGGCGAGAGTATGTGGTCGAGCAACGGGAAAGGTCACGTGGGGGAGTTGGTTCATTAGAGTGGCAGTGTTGCCAGGGTCTGTGTTTGCTTCCTGCGGAGGTTGTTGCGGTCGAGTTCAGAACAAAAGTGAAACAGGCGAAATTCGAAATAATTAACGGTTCGGTTTGTGTGCTCAGTGAGGTGTGCTCGGTTGTGTCGGATGTGTGGTGCGGAGGTTCCAAGGCTGTCCCCGACCTACGGCTGAGCCGAGAGGGGGGAAGTCGTCAATGGGTTTTCGGTGGCGTGTTTTATAGGCAAATTTTGGTTGATGAAATGGTATTGTTTTGGGTTTGATTAGTCGGCAATGGGCGATGGGAAATCGATCCAAGGTAGAAGCTGATTTGCGGTAAGTTTGCGGGAAGCAAATGGCGACGATTGGTCGTTCTGTTTAATTCAATGAGCCAGTTGAATGGAAGGAGCTTGATTTTTGGAAAGCTTCACATCTTGGTTTAATGTGTTTTGTTAATATGCCTTCCAAGTTCATGCTAGGACGAGTATGCCTTCGAACGCGGGAGGTTGAATGGCAGAGTTTGAGGCTTGTTCGCGACAAAATCTGGACAAATTAAATTTGGAATAAAACAAATTTGCTGTTAGTTCAATAGAAGATGTTTTTTTATTCATTTAATTTTGCATTATTAGTCATCTAAAAACTAATTACAGTTACTTAATTAGGCTGCATGCAGAAACTACAAACTTTTGAGTTTACTGCAGCCCTTAGGGTGCTTTTGTCCAAGATTTCAATTTTTTTCAATAAATGTAGCTTGTTGTTTATATTGAGAGAGTTCTCTCTTCACGAGAGCCCAATATCGCTCGATAGGTCGCAACTCCGGGCAGTTAGGAGGATTCGCCTCTTTCTGTACATCATGGACTCCATTCGCTTTATACTATTCCAAAACATCTTCAAAACACCAGTGACACGATGCCAAATCAGGTCAGAATAGCGAGGGAGCATCATAGCCGCGGAGGAATAGTAACAATCGCTTCTTTAGGTAATCTTCACGATTCATTTCCTTGTTTATCGTTCCGGTAGTGATGAAGCTTTGGCTTGCTCGACCACAGTTCCATATTGCCTGCCAAACCAAATATTTTTTGGGAAACTTGGCTTTTTCATACTGAAATGCTCCCCTACGCTGTTTCGTTGCATGGCAGTATAATAGGGCATTCTGGGAGCTTGCTTAAAGTCTTCCAGCACATAAGTTTCTTCGTCCATTATCACGCAGGAAAACTTCGTCCAATATTCGCGATACAACTTGCGAGCCCGGATTCTAGCCGTCACATTCTGTTAATCATTACGGTTCGGTACAGTTTTCACCTTGAACGACTTCATACCTTGCCGGTGCTTGGAAGTATGCACGAAAGTTGGGGACATTTTTCTAGCCACAGTACGTACCGAAAGATCTGTTCTCTTCTGCAATATTTGCTTCACCTTCGCGTCCTTCTGGTGGTTTTTGTTCCGCTCCCAGCCTTCCTGGCTGTTGCCAAACGTGTATCGAATAATTTAAGAACATTATGGACAGTGCTTGCAGGAAAACCAAGCTTTCTTACTGACAGAACCGGATTTTCTTTGCGACTGCACATAATTGCTTTTCGCACTTGCTCTTCTTTCGACGCCATCTTCGATCTAAAAGCTTGTAGTATCTCTAAAAAATGATTTTACACAATGAACAGACATACGTTCATCAGCCTGCAAAAAATTTCACGCATTGATGGAATATTTCCAGAAACATACGTATTTAGGGGTGTCCAGATTTTGTCGCGAACAAGCCTTACAAAATTTCAGGCTATGGTGTATATTTCTCATTTTGTGGTAACTTTTCAGGTGGTTTAGCAGTGTTAATACGAAATTTATTGTTGGATACGAAGTGCATTGGAAAACAAATTGATGGATAGTCAAACAATAAATGTCTTGCATTACTTACATTTTGAAATAAGGGGAAACTGTATCACATAATTGGGGCTTATCATCCACCATCATGACTTCATGAATTTTTCGAATATTTTAGAAGGCAGATCATCATCTGCATCTAAACCGTATTTCATTGTTGGTGATGTGAATGTCCCAATTAATCTGCAGAATAACAATGAGGTAGTAAGATACATTAACTTATAAGAATTGTACGGCTATGTATGTACGAATACTTTTCCAACTCGTCCAGCAAGTAACAATATTTTAGATCACTTAAAGCTATGTCCATTTAGAATCCGGAATAAAAAATCATCTGTATCGCTGTAACGGATTGACGCACACATTAGTTTAATACATCAAAACAATTCACTGTAATTCACTGTACTTCAAGGAAAAAATATCAATACAAATCATTTCTCTTCGTTTCTAATGAAAATTCTCACTTTATTCCTCCCATTAAACGCTGCACACCTCCGGAGTCAACTTCTTTGGCACATTTGTTCCACATTTTGGTCATCTGAGTCGCGTGCCGAGTCGTTTTTCCACTTTTCTTAAGCTTCCGCTTCATTACTGCCCAAAATCTCTTGATGGGCCGGAACTGCGGGCAGTTGGGTGGATTTATGTTTTTATCGATGACATCACTGTTATTATCGCGGTACCACTGGATGACTTCCCGGTTGTAGTGGCAACTCGGCAAATCTGGCCAAAACTTCAAGGGACCTTTATGGACTTTAATGAAAGGTGTAGTACGCGGTTTTTGAGGCATTCTTCCTTGTACAGCTTCGAGTCCATCATCTTATTCATCCCGAACACTTTGGTCTTTGCTCCGCAGCTGCATATCTCTTGCCAAATCATCAGTTTTTTGGAAAATTTGTCCATAAAAGCAAACTTAAACTTCGCCGGAACATGTACTCGTGCCGTCACCATGTAGAATTTTTGGCCAAGAAACTGTCCGAAATCCATTTTGACGTAGGTTTCATCGTTGATGAGCAGGCATCCATGGTACTTCGTCAAAACCTACTGGTACAATTTCCGAGCTCGAGTTTTGGTGACGAAACTTTGCTTCAACGTTCTGTTTGATGAATCCTAGAGGGTTTGAGCTGTTTAGTGGAATACTTGTAACTATAAATTAGAAGAAAAATTAGCAATCTCCATTTAATTCCAACTACCTTTGCTTATCTTCGACAGATACGCGTATTTCGTCTACAATGTGCAGACTTCTTCAGTGTCTCGTACTAATAACTCGACTCGACTCGACTCGAGTCGAGTTATTAGTACGAGACACTGAAGAAGTCTGCACATTGTAGACGAAATACGCGTATCTGTCGAAGATAAGCAAAGGTAGTTGGAATTAAATGGAGATTACTAATTTTTCTTCTAATTTATAGTTTGTTCTGTTTGGTTCCTTGCTGGCTCGATAAGAACGATATCCTGCTTGCAAACGAATTCTTCGAACGGTACTGCGAGCAACAGCGTATTTTTGTGCGATTTCATTATCTGATAGTCCACGGTTTGCTCTGACGGTTCTCAACACCTTCTGTTCAGCTTGCGGTCATATGTTCGACTTCGACGCTTGAGGCACTCGATCCACGCTCTTTCGCTCCCTGAAAGGTTTGAGCACCATGCCGCTGCAACACAATAAGTGATTCCGGATTCTAACTGGACAGAACATTATTTGTTCAATCAAGCTTGCTGCGATACTGCAGATCCACACAATTTTAAGTGATAGTAGCGATCTGCCTGTTATTTTATCTCTACCTTTGATCTACCTCTACCTCAAATGATACATGGGGATTGACTTTGCTGTTTCATAAAAAAAATCTCGTGATCCTTCGTATATAGTAAGTTACCTCCTTGAGCAAAGCTGTTCAGTGGTTAAGGCCTTTAGGATGGTAAACTTAAAAGTTCAGAACTAGCTCACTACGTGGCGCTAGTGTACATGTAAACTTACTTTATAACCTGAATCTCGATATCCTTGACATATAGCAAGTTGGCGTCTTCGACAAAGATGTATGGTTGAGTGAGGCCTTTCGAATGGCGTTAATATTAATTCAGAACTCGTCCGCTACGTGGGACTAGCGTACATATGAACTTTGTGTATTACCTGCATTTTGAGATCGAGATCGTGTGTGCGTCAAAGACCAATTGAGAAGCGAAAAGACGAGTTCAGATCAACGGTGGCGAAATTGAGGCGTTAGACGAATTCGTTTATCTGGGCGAATCGGTGACCACCGTTAATGACACAAGCAGAGAGATACAAAGGCGCTTTAGGACTGGCAATCGTGCCTTCTTTGGACTCCGGAGGACGCTCAGATCGCACCAAACTCGCCGAAATACAAGGTCGACCATCTACAAGACATTGATTAGACCAGTAGTCCTCTAAGGATACGAATCACAGACAATAAAGAGAAGACGGGCACAAAAAGATGAGGACACCTGCGGACCCTTCACAACTGCGAGGCTGGTTGAGAGCCATGGACCTAATAGAATGGAGACAACTCCTGCATATAGCAGTGACCACTCCGGCCTAGGCCTGATTAATTTCTGATTCCGATTTAACTCTTGAAAGATTCCCAGTTTCCTTAAATCTCGTCCCAAGTACCTTTAGAATTTGCCCCAAACTTGTCGTTCGGAACATGTCTTAAATTCTGAATTGGAAATGCCCCAGCTTTCTCGAATTTTGCTCAAAGTTTCCGTAGAACTTGTCATAAAATGTATAACAACTTGTGCTCAAAATTTATGTGAACTTTCTAGAAACTTGCGTTAAATTAAAAAAGTGGTCAGAAATATGATCGATAGCTCTCCAGTTTTCTTATAACACTTTTCATATTTTTTTATCAAACTTTTTTTTCTTTTCCCGACCAGAAAGATAGAACACAAATGTAACAAAATTATAACAAACCTTGTTACGACTTCGATATCAATTTGTTAGTCGTTTTCATCTTGATAATTATATAACATACTTATAAAAAACTAAGATATAATTTCCTGGGAGGGACATTCGGCGTTAAAAGAAATGAAATAATCCTAACAATAACTGATATGATTTTGCTACATCGTAATAAAACTGTTACAAAGTTTGTTTTGTTTATGTTATATCTGTATCATAGTTTTCTATAATGTTGAGGAATTTTTGTTACAATTTATGTTATTTTAACAACATCCGCGACCGAAATTTTTATTACCTCTGTTCTAAAAACAGCGTAACTGAATAACAGAACTTGAAATAATGTAGTTGTGTCCTTCTGGTCGGGTTGTTTTCTTAGAACATGTCCTATATTCTTTATGAACATATCGTGACTGTACTTGGAACCTACCCTAATCACGCATAGAAATGGCTTTATATTCTCTCTCTCTCTCTCTCTCTCTCTCTCTCTCTCTCTCTCTCTTGATTTTCCATTAAATTTCTTAGAATTTGCCGTAGTTTCCTAAATTCAATCTGCGATAAGTTTTCGTAGAATGTTCTATAAGTTTTTTTAGGTTGTCGCCACAATTCCTCCAAATTTTTCTATCTTCTGGTAGTGATAAAATGATTATTTAAAGTCCGATTCAAAATAAATTTGGACACGTTCAAGTGATCATAACTCAAAATTAAACAACATACACGGTTGGTCAAAACGTCCAAAGGGTATTTATTCAGCTTTCAAACGATATGTAACAAGTTATTACATTTCACTTGTGGTCGCATTTTACTTGTGGTCGACGCCATCATGATCTGCACATTCGCTGGTGAAACTGAACCGGCTTTGAACGCGTTTTTTTGTGAATTTGTCACTTCTCTACCGCATCTTCGAAGTTTTCGCTTGACAATTGCCCAATATTTTTCGATCGGTCTGAACTGGGGGCAATTAGGAGGATCAATCTCTTTGGCGACGAAATTAACATTGTTTGCATCATACCATTCTAGTACCTCCTTGGAGTAGTGGCAGCTGGCTAGCTCCGGCCGAATAAATCCGCTTTTTCAGCACTCTTTAATGTAAACCTTCGACGTCATTGTGTGAGATGTGATGAAAACCTTGGTTTTAAGGCCACATCTGTAGATTTCTTGCCAAATCATTCGTTTCCGATCAAACTTATCAGCAAAAGCAAATTTATACCTGGAAGGGACATCCTCACGACCAGTTGCCAGGTCAAATTTTCGTCCGGGGAATTGTTTATAATCCATTTTGACATATGTTTCGTCATCCATGAAAATACAGCCATCAAATTTCTTCAAAACTCGTTCGTATAGTAACCGTGCTCGCTTTTTGACCATTACATTTTGTTTCAGGAAGCGATTCGGATGTTCACTGGCACAAAAAGACTTACATCCTTCTCTTGAAAGGATGTTACGCACGGTGGAAAAGTGGGAATCGTATTTCTCTGCCAAATCACGTATGGAGACACCTGGGTTGCCTTTCACGTACCTCAACACCGTTCTCCTCAGTTCTTTGTCCCTAGTGCCACTTTTATGATAGATGCGCTGTGCGCTATCCACACTCAGAGTACCCTTATAACGTTTGATTACAAGACTTGAACACTTTTGCTATTTTTGAGGCAAACCACGAAGGATTCTCTAGATGTTTGTGCACAATTAATTTTCTTTTCTCAAGTTCTCAAGTTCTCCGCAATTTCGAGATGCGTCGATCAATCGCAAAAAACTCACCAATTTTTTCATCAATGAAACATCAACAAATGCCTGTCACACGTTTTTTCTTCCAACCACCAGGGACGCGGTGGTTTATTAAACCGTGCGTCCATATTTACTATGAAGCGAGCTTTAGTGATTAGCTTTACCGATTGTAGGAATCTGATTTGAACAGACTAATTTGTAGGAATCTACAACTTGCTAAACCAATGTAACCAATGATCATTAGCATATGTAGTAAATCAACCCTGAATCTGCATTTCAGAGGCTACAAGCATTATATCAGCATCTTGAATGCTATCTGTTGTAAAGTTGCATTTCAAATGCTATTTAAATGCTTGTAGCCTGTAATAAGCATTTCGAATGCAAAATAGCATCAATGAAGCATTATCATAGCATTGCAGTAAAGCAGTCGTATATTGAGCCAAATGCGTCATTAATGTTGCATTTAAGGTGACTTAAATGCTTGATAGGCTGCCATTAAGACGCTTTGAAACTGCTTATTGGTTACCTGGGTAGTGAACACTGAACTTGTTTGAAATTTTTAGAACTCAAACGATGTTTCTTTCTACGTCAAAATTGTTTCTAATTTGCTGTAAAGTTACGTTCATAACGTTTCATTTCTTTAGATTCACCGAGTTTTAAAAAAAATTATCTATTTTTTAGTAAGTTTATACCAAAAATTAAAGGCACTGTGTTAAGGTTTTTTAAGCTTCCAAGTTTTTCAAAAATTTGATGAAGATTCATGATGATTTATGAATTTTCGAAAATGCTGGCACTCATATAACAAATGTTCGTCTTTTGTAAAGAGGTTTTTTTTAAGACTTTAAATATTGAACAACATTCCTCACAGTCAGAAATAGTATTTTTGGACCTTTTCGACATCGATGAGGATCTTTTTAAACACACCTGGTATCCTTGTTACGCAGAAAAAGATAATTAATTTTAGCAAGCGCGTAAAATGTCCCTTCGTTTAATTCCAACCCAAGTAACAATTTTGGTTTTATGAGGGTTCTGAAGACCATGATTTAGCCTTTAAGTGTGCTTTAAAACCACAATAAAACTTGAATTGTTGCTTGGGAAGCCAAAGGAACGAAATTGTTTGCAATATTTCATGCGCCATACAACAATGTCTGCAATCTTCCATACAACAGGCTATATTCAGGCGTTAGCTGACTTGCATTCATATGAAATATCCCACAATTTTGCCAAACTAGCATTGCCTTTATGTGCATTAGATGACGCAGAAAATTCAATTTTCCTTTTTATCTGTGTAGCATGCTACGTAAAAAATTGGCATGGACCGTTTTTGTGTATTGATGAACCCAAGTTGGAACTCGAAAAATCGGAAAACACAGGGTGGATTAGACTCTATTGATAACCAGTAAGTTAGTAAATCTCTTCTCAGTAGTAAATCACTTCAAATGCCCTCCTTCTTTTTCAAACGTATATTCTTCAATTTCAAAGCCTGCCGTTACCCTATGCGGAACTATCAGCATTTTCTCTTCATTTCTATTCGTTCTAGCAATAAATTACTGTCCACTCCTAGAGCCTCGCATGGAGAGGAGAAATTATCTGCTTCTGACAAATTTCATCAGTAAACCACTTATCGAACTGTCATATTGTACACACTGAAAAAAAAATAGTTCAATGACTTCAATAAACACCAAGAATAGTTGAAAAATTAGTGGTGGATTATATTAGGGATATAACCTCAAGGTTCACGTAGAACCGCGTTGCTTTATATTAGTAATGGTATCATCTAATTTATACGTATCATCACACATATGGTTAGTTAAAATGTTAATAAAATAGTTCTATGATGTTGCTATGAACCCGTCCTGACCTGCCTTATGCATTTTCTACTTTCACTTTTTTTTTTAAACACTATTTAAAAAAAACTTTTTTGAGCGTATTAGTAGAACGATTGTGATTGTGAAACTAGGAGAATTTAAAATTAACACTTCATATGATCACTTTAAAAAAATAAAAACTAAAACATTGAAACACTTTTTTCAAATTTTCGCTAGTAAACGCGAGCAAATTCCTTTAAATTCCACTAGAAGCTTATATTTTGACAGATTTTTCCCCTATTTCGTCTGCTACTTACAGACTTCTTCAGTTTCGAGTGCTCGCATTTTGTTCCATGCTGCACTTTCGTGATCTTCATCATTCTGGGCCATGCTGTTCAACACTAGTTCATACCACGCGAGACGAACCCAAATGATTTCATAAGGGATGAATGGCCAGTTTTCAGAGCCCAAAAATTTTATCATTGCATTGGGTAGACATTGGGTCTTGCATGACTCTGTCTCCCATACCATAACCGGGCGGACTGTGATGGGTGGACAAAGTCCTTTTCGAACCACCAGCTGAAAGCTCGTGCCGAAAACTGAAATCATTTCGGTTCATCTCACGTGCTATATACTAGCGTTGATAGCATAGCCCTGAATGAAGAGAGGCACGAAAATACAGTAAGAAGCAAAATTGTAAAGAGGGGACGGCCTCTGTTAAAAAATCAGACACCGGGAATAAAGCAAAATAATTTTGCAGCTGAAGGGTGTGGCTATTTCGGTATTCATCGTGGAATGAAACTAAATGAAATAGAAAGAAGACGACAATTTGAACCATATGTTACTCGTTTTTGAGGTCCCGGATAGGGAAACACTATTTTCAACCTGTTCATACGGAGATTTGTATGGGAGCAAGAGTAAATCATTTTCAAGTAAAAAATTTAACTTCTTATACTAAGAGTACTTAATTGTAATTTCAATTCAACAATTTTGTAAGTTATTCTGATCAAATGGTGTATAAATCAAGTAAATCAAGGAACAGTTGAACGAGGGTTATTAGCGTTCAAATACGGTAATAGAAAATTATAATTAACATTGAAAATAGAGAATTTATACTGATCAGCTTGAAAATATGAAGTAAGACTAATGTAACTCCCTACCAGCCATAGATATAATCTGTTGTACCGTTTTGTGTCTTACACTGTTGACGTTTACCAAAGCAGTCATATGCTTCACAAATTTGCAAAAAAAAGATATACTCAAATAGGAAGTTTAAGCAATCATAAAAAGCGGAGAGCAGCTCCGAATCCTTAACGACTCAAAATATTATCAAAAGTGCTCAAGCGAAGACCAGTTCAAATCTACGTATGTTAATATTGTCAAGACTTCACCTATAGCTTATTAAGCCGAAATCCCCACTCCGCACCGATTGCAACCACTATAGCAACAGATTGTCAATCTGATAAGTGTTCGCAGCGAAACGTGAACCTCACGGCAATCTATTCTGATCAATACAATCTGATACCGATTGCTATTTTTCCTCTTTCAAACACCCAATCGCTACCGGTAGAAAGCATGGTTCAACCTCAATAGAACGGGAAAGGATACAGACCGACACCAGGCCGAAGCAGATTGGATTTATAAACCCCTTCGGTATGAGCTATATGCAACGTTATTATTTCCACTCCATTTCCATTCGAATCGATTAGAAATGCGGGAGGTTTTCTGCTGTCGCCTAGACCAGATTTCACCAGTTGCAACTTACCATCCAATTTGATCCCGACCGAAATACATATGAACACAGTTCTACCTTTTCTCCTAGTTCACCAGGGTCAACAATCAATCGAGAAGCAAAAAATGATTAAACTATGGCACTACACTACGATAGTGGACGACAGCTTGCGTCCCAATCCCCCTCTCGTCCGGCATCGGTTCATTAAAGTTTTACACAGCGGAAAAGCGTGCTTTATTGGACGGCAGCACGAACGATTGTGAAAGGGACGACCATTCGGAAATCCATTGAACTTATTGCGTGCCGGCCACCACCGACCGGTCGAAGTGGTAGCTGCACTCTGAGTGATGGAGTTCCCTTTCCACCGTTGAGTCCCCCCCGTCCGTGCCTACTATCTACTCGGGAAGTCGTTGCTTGCCGTTCCTCATTCACGGTTGGCTGACCCTGCAGATTGCGCACCGGTGGGTAGACGTTTGCGTGACCGTGCACTTGGGATGCCGTGCGTTCGACGTTGGACTTGTTTGTTTGGACCATAGCTGCTGCTGTGATTTCGTGCGAACATGGATAAGAACCGAGCGGTAGCTATGACAGCATCCCAGAAAATGAGAGTACCTGGTGGCTGAAAATTATCTGTCTGCCGATCAACGAGCAGGGAGCCTACCTGGACGGAACCATGGCAAAAATGGAGCTCTATATAATCAGTTCGGTAAACATACAAACAGCGAGTGCGCACGGTTGTTGGGCCACACGGGTATTGAAGAAGAAGAAGGCAAGAAAAAAAACGAGTGGAATATTGTGCAAACAGTTGACATTGCGCTCCTCTCTGCAACGGCGGCGCGGGTGGAAATTGTCACAGTTTACCTACGATAGCGGAGACAAGTGCTCGGCAAACAAACACGGGTCATCACGCGGCTTGAAATTGATAAATAGAATTATGAGCGGTGCTAAATTGGATGAGTTTGTTTAGATTTCCTAGATTGAGAGTTCAGAGATTTTACGAGTCAATTTAAACTGTATGGTTTTATTAGTTGGTGTGAAGTTTTCCCCCTCGTTGAATGAGTAATTGGAGAGAAGTGTAATATAGATTGAATTGTTTTTGTTTTTGTAGTTTGACGGGGATGGAAAAATTATTTCCGTTATTGATTCATTTTTTATCGTTATAAAGATTTTTAGAAATAAAACAAAAAAAATCCGCTCAACATATTGGGAATCTGGATTCTCAGACTGTAACATTAGTATGTTTTAATGAAATTACGATAGAGCGATAACCTAGTTTAACTATTGTTTTTGCTTCAGGAGCTTGAATTTGATTGAGAAATCTTATTCATAAATAAAACCTCCAGAGTCACCCACTATACTCAGATCCCTGTCTATAAGTGGGAGTCAATCAATATCTGCAATCTTGTGACTAGTTTTTTGTTTTTCCGTAAATTCATATTCCACGCTATATAAATAACCAGTTTACAAAAACATGATTTCTAGACAAATTAAGGGTGTAGGCAAGTTCCAGATCCCTTCACATGAAAAGACCACGACCCTATGACCCTATGACGTAAAACTACATTTGGACGTGATTTGGATCTGAAACGTCGATAATTAGTATGAGCATTAGCAATAGCATAGACGTTTGCACCTCAAGACATATTTTTGACAGTTAATGATACATGTCTTCACGCAATAATCTCCATGAAGACACTCCTCATTCGCTCACCTGGCCACGTCCATGTAACCGTTGGAAGACCCGGGGTACCCACGTAGCCTTCAGTTGATATCAAAGGAACATGGAAATAAATGGTCGGAGAGAATAGTTAAACAGAATGTCCTGCTTGGTGTACAGAACCCAACATTTATTTTAAAATAGTCATTGGGAGCATCTAGTCTAAGAAGGTTAAGTGATGCTCCATTTCTCTTCAAATAGTTGGGAACTAAGCATTAACTAGGGGTTGGGAATTAGGCATTAGACCCATATGGCTTTTGGTTATAGAGCCATTACTCGCTCTCTGAAAAGAGAAGAATGTTTAAGAATTTAAGTACGGGCGGTGAAAGATAACTTGCCAGAGGATTTGCGCTCCTAATTGCATCACTATACAAAAACATGGCACCACAGGAGACGCCAGATCCAGCTTACATGGTAGCAGTGAAGTAGACTATTTCGGCCCAAATGTTCAGCGCATTAGGAAAGAGTAAGTCACGATGTTCACTGGCAGATTTGGTCGTTTTAAAAATCCTAGTTGAAAAACCTAATTATTGAATATATTATTACTTTTTTCCATACCGTAGATACTACACAGAAAGAATAATACCAAAATATAACAATCTGCTAATCATTCACCGGCAAAATTTACTTCACGAAAAACATGGAATCTATATCGAATAAAGAATAAAGACAACAAAACAAACATTAACCATATAACTCAAAGGCTCATGTTAAGAAAAAGAATAAATCTATAGAGCATTTCTCTGCCAAATGAGCAAATGACTGAACTCGACCCTCTCCGATTTGGATGAAACTTTGCACGTCTTCGAAATTGGCGATGATGGATTTTCCGCGGGTTAAGGGAATTTTTTGACTCAAGACATTTTTTTCAAAAGGGCGTCGTGTTTTGTCATGCGTATTTTTCAAGAATCATAACTCGAAAACCGTTGGTTGTAATAAAATTGCGTCTGAGAAGAAGTTGTAGTTAATTAATTTGACTTTATGAAAAAAATATGTACACTGTAAAAAAATCTTTTTTTTTTTCAAAAAAAAAATCAAAAATTAAACTTAAAAATCAGTTAGCAAATCTGTCCAACGTACGATTTTTATATTTTTTTTTTTTCAAAAAGGCTTTGAGTCATAAGAAGAAGAATAGAAGTTGTTCTACGGTGGAGCAACTTAAGATAAAAAAGTTCTTAGAAGTAAGAAAAATTCAAGTTTTTTCCAATTTGTTGTTTTTGCATAAATAACCATATTTTAATAATATAATACGATTCTTCTAATGATTTTAAACAAAAATGCTCTTGGTGAGCAACATTCTATATGTACCCGTTTTCGAGATAATTTGAAAGTAATGTCGAAAAAATGGCTTTTTCCATGAAAATATCCCTTTTTTAAAAGTTAGTCGTGATTGTCCATATTCAAAAGTATTTTTTTCAAATTGTACATAAACAGCAAACTGAAAATCTCGATAATAAAGGAATAAAAATAATGTCATTAGATTATTTACTGTTTTGTTTGAACATTCAAGCGAAACAAGAACACAGTGAAAATCATTGTTTATATACAACTCTGGACCTGAGAAATGTTAATAGAAAGATCATCTATCAAGAGGATTCTACTGTTTTGAAATACATAATCAAAAATATTCGCCATTCCATTCATTAACTACTTAAAGCAAGATGTCTTCTTATCTTCGAAATCTAGTAGCAACCACTGCAATGCGAGAAAACGACTTGTCGTCTTAGCCATTTTTATCTCTACCTGCAGGATGATATCATCGAGCTAAGATAACCTAGTTTCAGGTCGTTTGTTCGACTGAGCAATCTTCTATTTAAACAATTTTGAGCAAGGTAAAACAATTCGAAAAGCATTCTGCAGCATTCTGGAATTCCCGCTTTTTAACCGCAGCATTTGACACCGACTCGCTAATTGATCCGTATATTAAATCCAGGCTAGAAAATATTTAGAATGACAGTCACGCGGTTGAGTCCCCGTTTCTGTCTCTCTAATTTCGGTTCGTGACACCTCTTTAGCTATTGACATGCCCTATTTGCTGTCACTTCCACCTTCCACCGTCCAGAACGTCACGAGCTAGCAATTTTGCGATTCTGCTGATGCATCGCTGAGTTGCATAAACAAAGTTGACAGCACTAATCAAAATCCCGGCAGACGAAGGATTATCGCGTCAGGAACACGTACCATCACGTGAGGCTGTGTGTGAGTGTGTTATTTTTGTTCAAACACAGGTGATAATCACTCTGTCACGGTGAGTCGTCTCCTCCATGGAGATTGACATCGGGCGGTGTCGGGCGTCAGGTTTGCAGATATTTCCGCTTTCGAGCTTATTTCAGTCTCTGGTGGCAAAGCCCGCAATGATGCTTATTGATTTATCCGACGGAAGCGGGGTGGATTTTGCGATTGAATAAATTTTGCGTTCGGATTGGGTAACGATTTAATGGCCAATAACTTCAGCTACGGATCCATAATCAAAAATTCTTCAGACGTACGATTTAAAAATTTCACCCACTATCGCCCCATTGTTATGGGTCCGACCCTTAGCCGGAAGCTTCACCCAAAATGACCACTTTCGTCACCCGCAAAACAGTAGACCGTAAGTCACGTTTCTAAATTACCAATTCCCACAATTGAACCAAGCTGACAATCAATTTCCCCACATTTTTCGTCATCGTTCAGCCCGCCGTCCCTCCTCTCGCCCTTGGGTCACTCGTTGCATTAATAAATCACCTGTGGCAGTACACGAGCGTGTAATAGCGTTTGATTCCGTTTAATGGCTTCTGCCCATGTTGCCGGTTTCTGTGTGAGGTGGCTTGAAGGCGCCGCAAACGCTTTCCAATCATTAATGTCGCCGGTTTCGCAGAGTTGTCTCGTCGATTGTCAACCAAGCGCTTTGAAATCGAAGTCGGTAGTTGATTGATATTTTTCCACCACCAAGATCCGCTCAAGAACTGTGTTGCACCCGGATCGTGATTTCCCTGCCGGTCCGTTGCCGACCAACTGGATGTGGGTTCAATGAAACGGAAAGAGGTGTGAAATTGATTGGTTGTTCGGTCTGGAATCATTGGCATTTGCTAAGTGATTCAAAACCAGGTCATTACTAACCATAGACTATCGAAAGCGAAAAGATATTTGTGGTGTATTTGTCAACTTGCTGTTTCATTGTTTATCGGTTGAGCTTCAAAGCAACGTTGAATGTTTGTTAATTTGGAACATATTTCTGAGCCTGATTCCGCAAATTAGGTTGAATCAACACAGCAGAATTAGCACCAACTGAACACCAAAAATTGTCTGCTAAGCCTACTTTGATCGCTAATCGTAGATATTCCCTTCTATTCTAGAAACTCCGACACCGCTTCGAACTACGTGGACCGGGTGCGCATCCGTGACTCGTCCAGCTCATTCGGTGGACCGGGCCGAGGATCCGGGTGGCGTCAAAAGTCCCTCTCGAATATAGATCTCCCGACGAGCTATCGGGGCATTGCCGGTGGAGTGGCCGGTACTGGTGGCCTGGTTGGTGCTGGTCAGTTTCGCTACCGCGACTATGATTCAGGACTGTATGATCTATATTCGCGCATAGATAGCCGCCGGGAAGAGTACGATGATTTGTATGGCGTAAATCCGAAGGCATCCCGTGCAGCAAGCAGCGCCAGCAGCAAACAACGACAGCAGCAGAAGCAACAGCAACGTGATCAGGAACGTGATCAGCAGGATCAAGATCAACAACAGCAACGGCAGAAGCATCACCACCACCATCACCATCGGCATCAGGAGTTCTACAGCGTGGACGGTAACGACGCTTGCAGCCTCCGGCGAACTCGTAGTCTTGCCGTCATCCGCGAAGAAACCTACAACGATCTACACCTGCACGGACGTGGTGCTCGACGATCACAACTCATCCCGAGGGCAAAACTCGTCGATCGCAACTTTTTCAAAGACAGGTAACTCAAACAACTTCCCCTCCCCTCATTCCCCATACCTACAAACACTTTCTAACCATCCGCCCTTCCGCTCACAACAGATACAACTTCATCTACGACGACGGCGAAGCATCGGAACCAGCCGAAAACGACTCTCACTATACTCTAGCGCGGCGTTTCTCCGCGGCCCAAGGTCAACCGCCGTTTCCGTGGCACACGGACAAGAGTGATCTGGACAGTATCGATTCGTCTATTTTCAAACATTCGCTCCACCAGCAGAGCAGCTTCGAGGGTAGCCGACACAACTCGATCCGCAGCGGAGATTCGTCCAAATTCGTCTCGAAGGTCGAAGTACACAGCGAATACTCCGGCGCCTCCAAGTCGGAAACCGGCATCGAAGCCGACCTGAAACACCTGGACGACCTATCACTCCGAGAAGAAGCTCCGCCCAGACCGCCCAGCAAAACATCAACACTAGAAACGATCAAGAACCACTTTCACCGTGACGGAAAGTTCACCGTCAAGGAAGAGGAAGAAAGCGGCATTACCATCATCGAGATCAAAGACAGCCATGTTTCCGCCAAGAGCAGCAGCGTAATTTCCTACGATTCCATCTACCTGTCTTCGGAGAGTGACGACAAAGAAGTCCTAGACGAACTACTCCCCGACGTTCGCCTAACCGAAGACAACGACTTGATCGACATCAAAATCGAAGACTACGACGATCTGTTCAAGGATACAGATTTGGAGAAAGCGGAAAGCACCATCGATACCCTGTACGGACAGGTCACGAAACCCAAGCCAAAGATTGTTGCCGTCGAACCAAAGATTCAACCAAACGATTCCCTCAAGCGCTACATCAAAAACACTAGTCGCGGTACCATCGAACGCTTATCGATCATCTCGAATCTCAAACTACGCCAGGAGTTTGCAACCAAGGAGAAAACCCTCGTCGACAGCGACTACCAATACAACTCCCTACCGGACGCGGCAGACGTTTGCAAAATCCTCCGGAACTCCGAACGAATCGACGCAAAACTTCGTCGAATTTGCGATAACGACCACTCCGGCAGATCGACCCGAACCGATAGCGATCACTACGATTCACTTCCACGATTGGACAAATCCAGCCTAGGTCTAACGCAAACTCCTTCGGACGAAGACGGTTCGCTCGAAGAATCCGATAAGGGGGCTCCCTCCATCGAAGTAGTCGAAACCCCAACCAGAGAAGTGCTCAGTCACGCGTCGTCCAAAGTCTACTTGAAGGATTTTGGTTTAGAGCTAGACTACGAAAATTCCGTGGTAACCAACAGCGATCAAGACAGTGACATAACGATCGTTGCCCCACAGGAAACCCCAACAAATATCCCTTCAATCACCGTTACTCCGACCATCGTTGTGACTCCAGCGGAAAAATCCTCAACAAAGACAAGTGAACCGGTCATCTACTCGACCTTCGCCAGCACCGCCGGAAAGCAAACGACTAACCGCATCAACTTCGAAAGCAAGGAGAAGCCAAAACCGCATCCACAGGCGATTGCTGACATCAAAACCAAACTCAAGCCAATCCCTGTTGTGGTAGATCCTACACCGAAGATCCCGGTAGCACTAGCTCCTACAGTTAAACTCGGTGGCAAAAAGGTGATTGTAGATGAGGTAGCTGCAAAAGCAGCAAAGCGCGAGAAAGAACTCGAAAAGTGTGTTAAAAGCAAAGAAGGAACTAATACAGTTGTCAAGAAGCCCATACCAAAGATCAATTCGGAAGCTCCAACCAAGAAAGAGGAATCCAAACAGGAACCGATACCGATTGTTAACAGTAGACCGCCGGATCCGAAGCCTCCGGAACCGAAGGAAGGTAGCCCGAAGGTTGACCATTCCAGCTTGTTCAAGGATACGAATCCATTCAAAGAACAAGCCAGACGTGAGGTCAAGAATCGAGTGGTTGATCGACCTCTATTCAAAGGTGTTCGACGTTTCAACTCCACGGAGAACATCTACACTTCGGCACCAATCATAGTGACGAAGACATTCAACAATTTCATAAAAACTAATGAAGTGAAGACCAAATCGTTCGATTCACTAATTGTGGAAAGTGCTAACGAGAGGAAACAGGATCTGAAGAAGATGCCTCGACCGCAAGTCATACAGATTGTGGACTCCAAACCACAGGGACAGAAACAGGATGCTGGAACGCTTCGTAAGGGCGCCCAGGATGGGCAGCGTGTGCAGAAAGAGTTCTTGCACAAAGTAGACTCGGTTAGGAGCTATTGGTCCAAGATGATGGACGAGGCTGATACTAGGGAAGATCTTGACGGAGAAGACCAAGTAGATTCTGGAAATTTACCGTCAAAAAACGAGCAGGTGGTGCAGCCAGCAAAATCCGATGAGAAAACCGGGAGTTCTAGTTCAATGGAGCAACAGAAGCCATCACAGCAGTTGCAGCAACAACAGCAGATGCCAAAAAAGTCCGCATCACGACAGAACTCCTCCCGGAACAAATACTCTACCTACCAAATCGACGAAGGAACTGAACTTCAGAGCTTTAGTCCAACGGTGGAGATCATTGAGCTCGACGGACAGAAGCAGGCTGCACTGGTGAAACCGAAAAATTCCCACAATCTGGACTTTGACCATGTGCGCTACAAGGTTATGAAATCGGAGATGTTTCAAAAAAACTTGCTGGTGAACCATCGAAAAGCGGCTCAATTCGATGGTTTGATGCAGTACCTACAAGATTACAGCTTTCAGGAGTTGCTCGCGCACAATAATGTTGTAATCATTGAGCCGGTTCGCACCAAGATCGAAAAGATCTCCGACAAGCCACCACAGGCCAGTCCGACGACCTGTCGGATCACTACGGGTGCGTTATCCAACCATGGAGGTGGAGAAAATGTCAAGCGAGTATCGGGACTAAAGAAGCATTTCTTCTACCACCCGATCCGGGTCAACAAGGAGCTGTTGGACGAGGAGCTACCCAGTCCCGATACGGTGCGGAATGTGAGAAAGCTATTCGAGGGTACGCTGCGGTTGGGAACGGCAGCAAAACAGGCATACGAAGATGCCAAGACCAGTGGAGGTAAGTATTGTGCTTGTTGGAAGGGTACAACAGCTAACGTAATAGATCAAGTTGCTCACGCAGGTATTCGAAAGTGGGACTCGGCAAGCTTGTCCAGTGGAGTTTCCAGTGGAGATTTGAGTTCACCTTGCGAATGCGGTGAAAACGAGATAGACGGAGATTCAGGCGACGAGAATCTGATCGGAGACGATGAGCTAGAGTCGCACTACGTTAGTCAGGACGTTCTAGAGAAGATACGGGAATGCGGATCTACGGTTACGTACTACGGAGGTCAGGTGGTGGATAAAAAAAGTGAACACATGAACACGATGACCAAAGCCATCATGAAGGAGATTCGGGGCCTGGAACGGAAGACGTGTCAGGTGTGTCAACCACATGGGTGCCGACAGCTGATCGAGCAGCGTCAGAGTGCTAAACTGGACGGATTAGGTACTGTAGAGCAAGATCCAATCGGAAGTCTGCTGGATTGTCAAGCTGGTAGTTGTTTGTGAATACGTACTTGCGAGACTGTTAGGTAGATGTAGGTATTATTCAACAGACTATGAGGGTGGGTGTAGTATAGTCACAGCTACAAAGAATAGCTCATATCGTACCAAAGCACGAATAAAATTAAAGGTAAATCGAGTTCCCCTCCTGATGTATTCCCGTATTGTTTAGTTTATGTAAATAACCAACGGCTATGGGAACATGCAAAATCGAAAACTGGTCATCATCAGTCTACGCTTTCTATCTAAAAGTCATCGCAAATATACGTATAATCATACCATGCTTACCATTCCATGCTTTCGATGCACAATTCTGACCCCATTTCTTGATAACCGAATCTAACCATTCTCGTTATTTCAGGCGTGAAATTCAAACTGGTCAAATCGAACAGCTGCAGCAGTCGGCTGGAGCTTGCCGGAACTGGCAAGACTCCACCGGATCTAATGAAGGGCCATCGCAACAACTCCAGTGGCGGCAGCATAAATTCCGGGCGACCAAAGCTTTCCAAACCATATTCCGCTTCAGCACTCGACAGCAATAACAACAACAACAGCCCCAACGATCTACCGGATCTGCGAGACCTTCCAACTGTAGAGGAACCCGAAGAATCGGTCCGGGATCTAGTCAGTCGATTGGAGAGCAACAACACCCTAAATGCGCGCAATAAGCCCCGAATCATCGAATCAAAGTGTATAGAAAAGATGGACGAAGCCAAAGTGGAACCAGCTATCACCATCAACAGTCAAACGATCGAAGTTCCCCCAAAGACTACCCAACAACAACAACCGCCGTCAGCACCGGTTGAAGAACCAGCCCCAGTGACCGTCAACAACCACATCACCGTTCCCAATCAGCTGATCATTCCTGCACTGCTCAAAGATCAGAAACCTCCAAAGACTCAAAACCAACAATCCACAGCAGATCGACCGCCGAAAGTTTGTCGCAACAAGAACGTAGACTTGGCGTTCCAAGCAACGATCACAAAAGCTAGCAACAAACCTGCCAAGGAGAAGGAAAATCTAGCCCGCAAGTCATCACTGGTCTCGAACAACACTCTGGATACGGTGGATTCCCTAGAATCCGACCAACCATCTAATGCACCAGCACCCAAAATGGTGACGTTCAAGGAAGATAAAAACAACAACAACAACAACAACAATAATGGCCGCAGCAAAAGCGAAGACATCGAAGAGCAGGAGAATCTGAAGCCGAGCGTGCTGGCTGAGCAGCGCAAGTTGGACGAGTTGACTTCGCCGAAGCTGGTCAACTGGAGCTCGTTGGGCAAGTTCGACGAGCGGCAGTACTTTGCGAACGATAAGAAGTTGATCGAGAAGCGCCGGTACGATGAGATGGAGTTTGAAGAATTCGAGGTGCTGGACCCGAATGCGGTGATTCAACAGCAAAAGGACCAGCAACAAGAGCAACGGGAGCAAAGTGAGTGCTACGACAGCTTGAACAGTGGAAAGTGAGGGAATTTCACGCGAGAAGATGATTGAAGAAGGGTTGGGTTGGGGCGAGGTTGAGAGAAGGAGGATGTGTACGGTATTTATATCTGTTGCGAATTATTCAGCTAGTATTATATTGTACTTATTATCTGTAGAATGGAATATTATATGTAATTGTTAGAGAAATGGGGTGCGTTTGCATTGACTTGATGACTTTTTCTAGCAGAAGGATGTGGAGGTGCTTGAGTGCCTTTGTCTATTATTTATTCGCTGTTTTTGTATGATATTTATGTGCATATGAATCTTTATAATCTTCCCAGGTGTTTCTAAATTTATTGAAATAAAGGGTGTCCCACATCAAATTTCTTCACAAAAAAAAACCGTAGAAAATTACCGTAGAAAGTTACCTATGTTCTGTACAACATCTGGCTGCAGCTTCTTCTGTACGGAAACCCACTTTTTATTCATGTCTGCCTCAGATTTGACCTCCTTGGGATATTTCCCTAGTGCCTGCTTGATGATAGCCCAGTATTTTTCGATGGGCCTTAGTTCGTATGCGTTGGGAAGGTTCATGTCCTTGGGTACGAAAGTAAACCCGTTGGCTTCGTAGCACTCGAGGACAACATTTGAATAGGAGCTTGAAGCTAGGTCCGGCCAGACGATCGTAGGGCCTACGTGTTGCTTCATCAGAGGAAGCAGACGCTTCTGTAGACACTCCTTGAGGTAGACCTCCCCGTTTACAGTCCCAGTAGTCACGAACGCAGCACTCTGTTTGCCACATGAGCAGATCGCATGCCAAATCATGTATTTCTTCGAAAACTTTGAAAGTTTCTGCTTCCTTACTTCCTCCGAAACATCAAACTTGTGCTGGGTGATGAAGAACAGTAGGAAGATGCCAGAAATCCACCTTGACGTAAGTCTCATCATCCATGATGAGACAATGAGGTTTCGTCAGCATCTGGGATAACAGTTTCCAGGCCCGTGACTTACAGTATTTTGCCGTTCGTCATGATTTGGAGCTTTTTGCACTTTGTACGTATGCAGTCCCTCCCAGTCCTTGGCTCTCTGACCGGAAGACTTATACAGATTCAACCTTTTGGCCACATACCTGACCGAAGCAATGGGATTCCGCTTAAACGCTTTCGCGACACGCTTGTGATCCTGATCATTAATAGAACATCCATTCTGACCGCATTTTTTGCCGTTCGATACTCAGAGTTTCGTAGTAACGTTCAATCACACGACTCATTGTTGACTGCACGATTCCGAGTTGTTTTCCGTTGTCCCGATGAGATAGTTGAGGATTTTCCAGCTGCTTGCGCAAAATCAATTCGCGACGTTACTTTTCTGGTGATGCCATTTTTTCTAATTTTTGAAAAACTGACAGCGATAAAAATAAAGCAAGAAAAAAACACTCGAAATAACTACCCTACTATTTTCAAGAGAAAATACCCAATGGGTTATTTTCTACAGAGTTTTTTCCGTGATGCAGTTTGTTAAGGGACACCCTTTGTCATTCTGTTTTCTGTCAATTTTGTATCTGCAATCTGTGAATTTTTTTAAAAATAAAATTTTATGTTTTTTTATGTTTTATCTTAATCTCAGTTTTTTTACTAAATTTATAATTCTCTACAAAAATTTTTTTTTTAAATTCTTTCTACAGTTTTGACATTTTTCTAGGTTATATTTTCAATTCATCATTCAAGGATTCGCTTGCCATTGTCCCAGTTTGTGCACAAAAATTAAGAATTATTTCAAAGGAATTGTCATTTTTCATCGACTTGATCATTCTAAATGTAGTATGATATAAAAAAATCCTTGAAAACTAAAAATAGTAGAAAGATTTTTCAAGTCAAATATTTTATGTACCTATTCGGTTGAGTGTTAGATATTAAAGTGTGAGTGGATAATTATTGCGACATTTTATTCATACTTGGTCCAAATCAACGAAATTTATGGTGTATTGTTTACATCATAGCAGTTGTGATTTCAGTCAATGTGGAAGAAAATCAGCAAACCGTTCGCGAAACGATTTTGTTCACCCACATGCAAATGCCTTGGTTGTTGCATCGGAAAACTGATGCATATACATCATTCGAATGGCAACCCATATAACAATTTATGTTTTATTTCAGCCGTATAGCACTCCTCCCCGCTTTATTAATAAGACTACATTCAAAACTGTTTTGTCTACCAGCATATCCTGTATGCATCTTTAAAGCCGAAAGACCATACAGATTTTGAAAATGCTCTAGTGAAAGATGTTATGACCACTTGAGAACCTTCATAAAACCTATTGGCTGCTACCAAAACGAGCATAGGGTGAAATGGCCGCAGCTGTCAAACTTCACGGTAATATCGTGGTTGGTTTCTGTTGTTCTGGTTTGTTCGATTCTCTGCTCTTTTGATTCATTAAACAGTAAATAATACTAGGAAAAAAGTTCTAGTGTTGCGGGAAATTTTGTTTAATAGCAAAATATCCAAAACAAATTGAGCTTTTTTACAGAGTATCAGGCTCCAAATTGCCTTTGATTTTATGGTGAATATTGGTACGATAAAAGCTGTAAATTAATGCGTCTCGGAAATTATGCGAGTTTACAACAACAAAAACAAATATATCCGATAAATTGATCATGAATTTCCTGAAAATTGATGGAATACAATCAGGTTTTCTAAAAGAATGCCAAAATTGGTCTACGATTTATAGTTCAATTGCATTACATTTAATATTTGGTGTATTTATTTTCCATATTTCAATGATTTCTTACATACCAATATGGAGATTGAAAGAAATCACAGATTTGCCAAAATGCCAATTTATCTTCGTAATGACTACCATAAAACTATTTAGTCTTTTGGTGACTTCCCTGAATGCCAATTTTCCGTTTAATACATTTACTAGAGGCAAAATGGGTTTAAAATGCTTTTTCAACTGACCATAATAAGATAATATGAATGAGTCCTAAAACGGCATTTCAAAACAGCATTTTACGAGTTCATAAAGTCAAAATAAAACCTTTGATAGGAGTAAAAGGAATTTTAGAAGACAAGGTTTTAAGATAGTTGTAAAGAAGCTGTGTAGGTTTTCATAAACTTGACTAAAATATAAACCCTATTGGCACCTCTTGGTACCATAATAAAACCAAATTGATTTCCAGTGGCGTTCATAAAACTTTAATTAGACATAATAAAGCTGAATGGTTCTGGCAATGTTACTTGGGAAGGGCAGTGCTTTACATTTTCATGACGACTATAAGAGTATGACCATCATCTTCTCATGTTCATTTGAACTCCCGAATTATGGTCAAATACTATGTCACTCAAAAACAGGTTGATCTCATTCGAGAATTTCTGACGAAAGCTTTCATGACTGCCCGAGAATGATATATGAAGGGAGTAAAAAAAATCAATCACTCACTTATTATCTGTGAGAACGATATGCAAGACACATTAGGGTCAATATTGACTCGGATTTCAACCCTTTCTATAATTTTTAAAGTTTTGAAACTTCAACCTAGTCACAATGTTTGTACCCCATTTGAAAGTTTATGGTACCAAAAATGCATTGGTGCTGAAAAAAATCTAGTTACAGCGCCATCTCTGCGGTACCATCTGGAACTAATGTGATTATTTCAAATGTCTTCATTTTACATTCTCAACAACTTTATTCAAGACGGCAACTCTCTAAAGCCTAATTTGGCACAGATAGACTTCAGCGTCTTTTCTGCGACAAAAGATGGAACTGATCTGATAATGTTAAATGACTACATTTGATATTCCAAACAACTTTACCCAAGAAGGCTACTCTGTAGAGCTTCAGTTGGCAAAGATAGACTGCAGCGCCATAACGATTTGGAACTAATATGGTGTTATCAAAAGACGATTTATAAGGCACTGAAAAACTTTGCTCAAGACGCCAATTCTCTATAATGAGTCTTGAATGTTTTATATGCATTTCTGTTAACACAGCAAAACTAAAACTTGTGTTTTTGTTTCAATGCATTTTTAAAGCCAAAACTTTTCAAATGGTGCATAAACATAAAAACTTTGAGTTAAAATTTTGAAATTTTACGAACGGGTTAAAATCCGGTGACCCTCCCTGCATCACTTTTTTTTTGTACAATAAAGTGGTTGTACTGATTTAAAAAAATATTTTTAAGCAATAATGAAGAATTCCGGGAAATATTAAAATTCAGAAAATTTCTGCCCTATTGGTTTAAAAATAAAAAAGAGAGAAAAGAGCGTACATTGAAGCTGCACCATGGTTCAGAATTGACCCCAATATCTTAAGAAGATTAATAAACATTATTATTTTAACAAATTTACGCTTCCTCGAAAAAATCACGAAAAAATGTATTTTTACAACTATTTGCAAATTCTGACGCTGAAACTGACGCAGCCCACAATCGGCTAATTTAAGATGAAATTTCGTGAAAACAAACTCTAGTTCAACGGTCGTACGTATGAAAATAGGAATTTAATCCTTGATATTCAAAAAGGTCTAACATAAGAATTAGATCGTAAAGCTCAAGCTGCCGGTTTTGACGGTGGAAACATCGGTCTAGCGATGACCATCATTACCGTCTGTGTACAAGAGAATCAAAACGATGGTCAATGGTCCATGCCGGATTATTTATTCTTAGCGATATGTCAAGATATAAAAAATGGGTGAGAATCGCGAGAGAAAAATATCTCTCAGTTAATATTTCATGTTGATGAGAAGTTCGAGAGAGAGAGAGAGGCTCTTCTGTTGCTTTGATTGTTATTTGCAAGAATCCCATTTGTCAATTATAACGCTGTTAGTACCATGATGGAGCTCAGCACCGCTCAAGGGTGCACCAAAAGTTCCAGGAACGGATGACACCACAAGCCACAAGCCAGAAGCTTAACGCAACCCGGTAACAACGAGAGCATTGATTGCTCGTTTCAGACAGAATACAAACATTTCGACGCGGGACTTGGCCAACTAACTTGATATTTCGGAAAGTTTAGTCCAGAGTACCAAGAAACGATCCAGATTGAAAATTTACAAGGTACAGAACTAACAAATTGGGACGAACGCAAGCAGTGTTGCCGTGTGCCAAAACACGTGCCCAGAAACAGTACACGAGCTGCTAACGAGATAACAGTGCTGCGTCATTGTTGATGGCACCTTCAAGCAATAAGACAGCACGATCAAAAACCTTTGTTTTGGCCAGATTTGGATTCATAATCACTACTTGAAAAACCGGGCAAGTCTGGTATGCGGCTATTTTTGTGGATTTTGTAAATTTTGTATTTATGTGGAAACTGTTCCGAACTCGGTCCGATCGAGACCTTTTGTTCCATTATGAAGCACGAACTTCAGAAGATGAAAGGAGACATAAAGGACACAATGGAAATGACGAGAAAGCGGAAAGAACTGAGAAAAACGTACCGGGAACGACTGAAAAGGCTTTTATGGAGGGCATCAGACACAAATGTCATTTCATTTTTTATAATAAAAAAAGATATTTTAAACAAATCAATGTGAACTAAGATATTAACATATACTGAACTATTGTAAAAAGTGGGTTTCATTTTGATAACTTTAGTCGATTTACCAGTCAATCTTAAATGTCGCAGTAACCATCATAAGCAGTCATTATTATGCTCAGGTAAAAGGATTATATCATGTAGGGAAGTGGAACTTATCTTGAGCTCAATAAGCAGACCTCCAGTGGAAATCGGTGAATATGCACTGAATACCGACCACTGAGAACACAAGTTATTCATAATTTATTCGTTCACTTACCGTTAATCGTTTAGCGACACACAAAACATTCGATTCTGATAATTTTCTTCCAATTTAATACGGAAAAGTTGCCACTGCTAGGTACCTATTTTAATAATATCACGAAAAACATTAATCCCATCTGTGTACATATGCTAGTGGTACTGATTTTAATCAAGAAAAAATATATATAAGTTAACGGTCTCCACTACTACACCCAAAAATGAAATAGATCTTTTGAATAGAACACTTCACGTGTGTTGGGTAGCATGCATATAACCAAGACAACATGAAAAGGTTTGTTTGTTATTCTTCCATGAGAATATTGACAACAAGACTCACCATATCGTTGGGCATTGAACACGCACACTAGCGTTGATGTGTATGCTATACAGTATCTGAGCAGGGCCGCCAAATTCAACAGAGATGGAAAAATATTATTAAATGTGGAATTTTATTATTCGGTAAATATTGAAAAAATCTACAATTAGGAGTATGTTATGATTTATTAGAAAAATAAAATAGTTCAACTTTGGGCGATTTGTAGCACTCCCACTAAAAAGGGGATATTGAAGTACTGCCAAATCAATTTCATTCTAATAAGAGTCACAACAAAATAGTTTGGCAACATCAAGCGATTACGTCGATTGTAAACACGTTTCAGAATAGGTGCAACCGTATTTAAATAATTGTGAAAATTAATCCCATAGTTTTTTAGTATTTTATCACGTATTCGTAGATTTTCGTGTGGCTAGTGTAACAAGTCAAGTGTGATTTTTATTGTTTGTGCAATTACGCAGTGAAAATGTGTGAGGATATAGTGCAATTACAGAGAAAACTTGGAGTCTGGCTCGTGTATATTCCCTAGTACGTTTAGATCAATACGACGAATTTGTAGTGCAAAGGTAAGATATTGTGTTGAAAATCTGGCTGCCCATTATTTTTACGAAATTTAAGTCTTCGAAACGCTTTTGTAGCTTTTAATTATATTCAAGGCCTAATTTTATTTGCCAGGATTATATATTCTTGGTTGCTGCGTCCATTTATTGGAGAAATTAAACATCTTTTTACGTTTGAAGTTGCTGTTGCGGCTGACTGCAGAATGTGATGAATATATGTACCATGGTGAACATAGGTTTCACTTCCCTACATTCTCTAAAACGAACTAAAGTACAGACATTTTTCTACTGAACTGTCGAATTGGTCCACTACAAACCAAAAAATTGAATAATATTCATGAGTATTATAACGGACTTTTAAAAATTTACATCATATTTTCAGGCCTTACACTTCACTGAAGAATATTCACTTAATTAAATACAAAAATTAAAATCGGATTACAGTTTTCCGTTCGACCTCTTCCGGAATAATCAGAAACATCCGCCCGGCTGCTCTCTTATCGCCAAGTTTCCGCTTCAATGGATGGATAAGAGCCACGTCGTTACTGCAATGCCATCATGGATACCAATGGAAAGGATACTACTGCATCCAATACACTGCCGTTGGCGCGGACGTTTTCAACGGACCATCAGGCAAGCAAGGGAAAGCAGGACAATTGGAAAATTAATGATCAGTAAATAGGCCAGCATGAATGGAGTCGGGTCTGCAACTAATTGGTGATGGTTCCCTGCATGCTTCATGAAAAATAAATCCCACGATATGAATAAATGAAAATCGAAAGGATTCAATGGCTTGTCGTTGAGTACTCTGCTGCAATTACAGCTTTTCACAGTACATTGAGGGTTAAAGAGTTTATTGCGGGTTGGTGGGTCTTCGTGAGTAATTGATTCTTTTTTGGTCATATGAATAAAACATTTGAATGTGTTTTGTGAGATTTTCCAAAATGAGTCTTCGTGGTTTATGAACAGACCCTTAACGTGAATTTTCAAGGCACAGTTCAATCGTATTTCTTCTTCTCGCATTATATTTTTCGTAACAATTGCATCACGTTCTCTTCTGTTGGTGTCTTTTCATCACTGCACATTATACAAACCAACACATACATATCACTAAACCACGCTCTGGACGAATGATCGCCGCGTTGAAGTCCAGTAAAAACAATAAACAATAGACATTTTGAGGATTAATGACAATACTGGCCACTAAAAGAGGCCCAACGGGATCAGAGTTCCGCCATAAAAGAGGCTATATTCAAATATTTTTCAAATACCTGGCTTGCGACACATCAAACTTCATGATTTTGCAAAACTTTGTCTTCGATGGAAATTTTGAGGGTGCCTGACCGAACTGGTTACTTAGGGAGGCCCTGCGGAATCAGAGTTCATCCGGGAAAGTGACCATATTCAAATCTTTTCTAAAACCTCACTTGCGACATATTAAACTTTATGATTTTACAAAACCATAGTGGCCATATTCATATTATATTCATTGCCAGAACCTAGCTTGCGACACATAAAACTTCATGATTTCGCAAAACTAGGTCATGAAAAGACGTTTTAAGGATTTCTAACCATACTGGCCTCTTACGGAGACCCAGCAAGATCCAAGTTCCATATACAAATGTTTTCAAAACCTAGCTTGCAGCACATAAAACTTTATGATTTTGCAAAAACAAGTCTGCGGAGGACATTCTGAGGATTCCTGACCATACTGGCCACATTGCGACACTTACACTTACGTAATCAATCCGTTCTGTTGATGCTCTTTTTCTGAATTTCGTTACGCTTTGTTGCACTAAAAGGTGCGTTTCCTTACCAACTTGACAGTATCCTTTTGTAAAAAATGGTTTAGTTGAGGCATGTACCACTAACCAAACCAAGCATTGAGCTGATGTCAAGAGATATCTATATAAATAAAAATGAGTTGGAGTTTCCTTTGTCACGATTTAACTCGCGAGCGGAAGGACCGATCGGCGTGAAATTTTGTATGCAGGGATTTTTGGGGCCGGAGAAGGTTTTATGATGGTTTGAGACCCCTCCCTTCACTGGAAAGGGGGGCTCCCATACAAATGAAACACAAATTTCTACACAACTCATAAAAAACTCAAGAACTAATCAAGCAAGTGAATCCAAATTTAGCATGTGTGAGTTTTTGAAGGCAAAAAATGTTTTTATGTCCCCGTCATAAAAGGGGGGGCTCTCATACAAATAAAACACAATATTCTACATAACTCGGGAACTAATCAAGCAAACGGAACGAAATTTAGCATGTACTGTTTTTTTAAGACAAAAAATGTTTCTTTGTTGGTTTGAGACCTCTTCTCATCCTAAAGGGGGGGAGGGGGGGGGGATAGGTCTACAAATGAGAGCCCTAGAATAGATACCAATGAAATACACTATTCTGCATGACTCGAGAACTAATCAAGCAAATGGAACCAAATTTAGTATGTGGTGGTTTTTGAAGACAAAAAATTGTTCTATGTTGATTTGAGACCCCTCTCCTTTCTGAAAGGGGGGGAACCTATTCAAATGAAACGCAAATCCTTGTATGACTCGAGAATTAATAAGAGAAATGGAACAAAATTTCGCATGTGGAAGATTTTGAAGGCGGGAAATGTTTCTATGGTGATTTGAGACTCATCCGTCATATGAGGAGGGAGGGGGAGGGGCTCTCAAACAAATGGAACCCAAATTTCTGCATAACTAGAGAAGTAATCAAGCAAATTGAACCAAATTTGGAATGGACGAGTTTTTTAAGGCATGAAATGTTTTAATGGTGGCCCCTCCTCCCTCCAAAAAGGGGGGTTCTCATACAAATGAAACACAAATTTCAACCAAACATGAGAACTATACCTATTGCTTTGCAAATTTGTATTCAGTGGTTTTTGGTTCCGGGAAAGCATCTTATGATAGTTCGAGAGCCCTCCCGCCTCTAGAAAGGGTGGGATCCCATGCAAATGAAAAACAAATTCCTGCATAGCTCGAGAGCTAATCAAGCAAATGGAACCAAAATTGATATGGGTGAGTTTTTGAAGGCAAGAAATATTTTTATGGTAATTTGAGACCGCTCATCACTCTGAAAATGGGGGCTACCATACATACGAAACACAAATTTAAACCAAACATGAGAACTATACTAACCGCTATGCGAATTTGTATGTAGGGGTTTTTGGGTCCGGGAAAGGATCTTTTTATAGTTCGGCACCCCTCCCGCCTTAAGAAAGGGGGGCTCCCATGCAAATGAAAAACTATTTTCTGCATAACTCAAGAACTTATCAAACAAATGGAACCAAATATGGCATGTGGAGGTTTTGTAGGCAAGAAATGTTTGTACGGTGGTTTGAGACCCCCCACCTCTTTAAAAGAAGGGGCTCTCATACAAATGAACCATGAATTTGAGCCAAACATGAGAATTATCCCAACAGGTATGACTATTTTTATGCAGCGATTTTTGGAGTCGAGAAAGGTTCTTATGATGGTTCGAGACCCCTCCCGCATCTGGAAGGGGTGCTCCCACACCAATGAAATACGAATTGCTGCATAACTCGAGAACTAATCAAACAAGTGGAACCAAATTTTGGATGTGGGGGTTTTCGGAACCAAGAAATGTTTCTATGGAGGTTTGAGATTCCTCCCCTCTCTGGAAGGGGTGGACTCTCATGAAAATTAGACACAAATGTCAACCAAACATGAGATTCATACCTACTGTTATGAAAACTTATATGTAGGGGTTGTTGAGGCCAGAGAAGGTTCTTGTGATGGTTCGAAGCTCCTTCCCCGCCTGGAAAGGGAGGACTTCCATACAAATGAAACAAAAATTTATGCATAGCTCGAGTTCTTGGAATTCTTCAAATGGAGTTTGAAAGTTCTTCTTCTTGGAGTTCTTCAAATGAAACCAACTTTGGCACGTGGGGGTTTTTGGGCAGGATTTTTTTCTCAGGTGGTTCAAGACGCCGTCTCTCTGGAGAGGGTGAAGGAGGGCTCTTAAACCAATGAAATAGACATTTGAACCAAACATGAGTATTGTCCATGCAACTGAAAAACAAAATGTGTATTTTTCGGGTAAGAAGTATATTCTGATAGAAGTTTGAACCCCTTTTTAGTCAAGAATTGCAAGAGAAAATTGTATGATGTATGATGTATGATATGTACTACCGCCCATTGTAGCACGGAAACTACGTCCGACAGCAATAGGCTCTCCTCTCTGTTAGACTTGATCAAGCTTTAATAACCACTGATTATCCTAGTCATGTCATTGTATGAAGGGCCAAAAAGGGGTTGGATGGATCGATAGGCAACATCACTTATACGTATCCACAGGGATATAAAGAATCTCCTTCCAACAACAAGACTGAACAATTGGTCACAAGCTGTTAGCAATGGGGAGTTGGCATTTCCACTCTCCCCATCCAGAGTGCTTCAATCGGGTGCCCTGATGGTCCCTCCCGTTCCCATGAAATATTTATATAATAGTGTATATATTTATGTTAATGAAAAATAATACAATCATTCATATCTATTATATACGATCTCCATTCGGTTGATCCTGAAATGCAAGAAATGTAGTCAAGTGTTTTAGTGTAGAGTTCCGTGGTTCGCGCTTGAGCGCGTTTTCGTTCGTTTTCGCTGATAGCAGCATTTCACCAAAATCTTGATTTGTGGTATCCTGAAAAAGTTTGTTAAATTTTACACAACTAACATTTATACATTTTAATTTACTGTTGCCATGGTCACTATTTGCAGCTTGATGTTGATTTTATAACATGAATCCGCTTTTATTTTTGCTGGCCTAACAGTTATTGCTCCTGTGTTGGGAAAGCAGGGAAGATTTAATTGACAGAGAGTTTAAGACAAATGGACATAAAAAACAATAAGCAATGGTTAAATCATCTATGAAGTAAAATCGATAAAACAATATCATCAAATATAATGATATTGTGAGTCATGGTACAATTATGCCAAAAATTGAACTGTAACATCAGACACTAGCCGAATGGCAAACAGCGCTGAACGAATCAAACCAGCTCAGATTTGGAAGAAGGTCTATTCGCAAACAGGAAATGAAAAACACATTAGGTAATAAGTACAAAATCCTATCATAGATTCCGTTGCAGCTTCTTTTAATCAAGGTACTAAATACTTCTCAATCATAATGATAATTCGACATAAAGGACAAAATAATTAAAAGTATATATAACCTATAAGGTGTATATATATATAACCTTTAAATTGTAACAAACAAATATTTATGTAAGAATATAAATCACGAAAACACAAGTAATGATAAAAATGATAATAATGATGATAAAGATGATAGAGATGAATGATAATGGCTATGAATAAACAATGTCCTATAAGATAAAATATACAGTGAGGGTATATTGTAATATGAACTGAAAATTACATGTGTGCCGACTGCTGTTTTGTTGCAATTGTAGACAAACTTGCGCATCCATTATGAATCAGAAAATTTAGGCAATGTTTAACCGCCATGAAAAAAAAAGAATTTTAAATTTTAAATTATTTTATAATACTTGACGACCTGGAAGACCTGAAAGATATGAGAATGGATCAGGATGTCCTCCGATGACCTAGTTTTGCTAAATCATAAAGTTTGATATGTCGCAAGCTATGGTATGGTAAGAAAAAGGTTACGACCACTTTCCCGGAGCAGCTCGAAACCCTGCAGGGCAACCCCAAGTGGCCAATATCGTTAGACACCATAAAAATGTCTTCCAAAGACAAAGTTTTGCAAAATCATAAAGTTTGATGTGTCGCAAGCCAGGTTTTGGTAACGATTTGAATATGGCCCCTTCTCCGGAGGAACTTGGATCTCACAGGGCCTCTTTTAGTGACCAGTATGGTCAGAAATCCTCAGAATGTCATCCGCAGACGTATTTTTACAAAATAATTAAGTTTAATATGATATGTATGGTCAGAAATTAGCAAATTGTGTTTTGATGACTTAGATTTGCTAAATCATGAAGTTAGACAATTTTGAGAAAGTGGTTTAGTTCATGAATCCAAAGTTGCTAAAAGATTTCTAATCGGTTGGATAGTTCTATAGTAATGGTCATTTTAGTTTCCGTGTTGTCTTTTGTCTGTATATAAGAAACCCCCTCCTATCCTCCTTGCTTTGCACTAATTATCTGCCTCCTCCAGAGTTTCAACATCCTACTATGAAAACATAATGAAATCTCATGTCTTGTAATCGAATAAGGCGAATTTGTTCTTTGTTGGACTCATACATTTTTCAATACTTCATCATCAAACGATCTATTAGAACTGGCCCGTTCAAAGATTATTGATCGTAGTATAGCTAAGACAATAATTCGAAAATGGACAAAAAAAAACCTAGGCATCTGTGAACTGAAGTGAGTTAGCACATGTTTTGAATAAATGGAATGGTCTCACCAGTACTACTTTTTGATAAAATTTGACTTCCTAAAACAAATTATCTTTTTAAAATTGTGGCCCAAATATTTAAGGAACGACTAAAATATAAATAAAAACAAAATAAAAATAACTCCTAAAAATTGTAGTTGTACAAAACAAAATTCAAAATTGCAGTTAAACATTTAATGATTTTTTTAACAACTTCACAAATTTTCTAAGAAAAAAACCTCCCTTTGTCAAAAAATATCAAAAAAAGCAATCAAGAATTAAACAATCTTGATTTTATCATAAATATAGTAGAAAGTTCCAAACAAAATTAAGAAAGTAATAAGTCAACAATTAACAATTAACAGCAATAAAATAATTAAATTAGACATAAAAAATTGCATATAAAATGATCTTCATTATGTATTTAAAAAAATCCAATAGTCTATTATTTAAAAAAAAAATCAAATCGCTGGTTGCGAACACAGTGAAAAATATGTTTTGTTTTGATAAAATTTAAAATGGCGGCCAAATCCAATATGCCGGTCAATTTTTTTTCGTGCCAAACTAAAGGCCTACTCTTTTTCTTTTTAGAAACATGCTGTTTACCAGACGTTTTAAAGCAAATTTAAGAGATAGCGCATGATAAATGGTATGGCATGATTAGCAGATTCAGAATTGCGTCAATTCGAGTTGCGGAAAGTGCTATTCTCATTTTACACCACTTTCGGTCAATCCAGCACCAAAAAATCAATATCAAGACCAACCTAGTTTGACAGAGAATTACTCGTCTACGATACTAAAAGAACACTGAAACTGATTCCAGTGAAAAAGAAACTTAAAACCCGTTATTGAAAACTTTGAACGCGCATCTAAACCCCAATCAAGCCAAAAGGATCAAGCAAGGATTGATCGACGCCCGAAATAGGAACAGCACCCCATTCGTCATATTTTATCTCATTTATCATTTACCTTCACTGGCACTACTGCTGGGATTCTGCTGTTCGTCTGAGCTGCTGCTGATGCCGGTGCAGTATCCTTTCGCTGCTATTCGATGCCAGGGATCCTGAAATAGAGCCCAGGAAAAAAAAAAGAAAATTATTCATTGAGAAACATAACAATTCGGGACAACTGCTGTCCTGGCTTGATGTTTTCCCCCGGTTTCGAGAGCAGCAGCTGTGGTGAAAAATTGATGATGTAAAAAATCCATTTAATTACGGTCCCACGTGTGTCGTCCTCGTCACCGTTATTGGTTTGGGCAAGCAAATACAGACCACGGTGGGGGCGGGAAAAAAACCCAATCTGTGTTGGCGCCAGACGTCGTCTGGATGTCCAGCAGCAAAGGAAAAAAACAAAATAACAAGGGGAACCACATTTACGGGAAAATACCCACTTCCATTTGGCACAACGCAACCGTTGGTGGTTTTGTGCGGAAGGTTGGTAGGTGTTTTGCGTTAAATATACACGAGGGAATCCATTTGAGTTCGCGTTTCGAGCCAGTGCACTTGTTTACCAGGATTGGCAGAAGGTTTCCCGGAAACGGTTGATATTTTATTTCGATGGGTTTGGTTTCATTTAGCGCTGGATTTGAGAGCTGATATTTCCGGCAATTCAAGATGCGAGCAGACGTCATTATTTTTTAAAGGTGCATCATCATTATCGTCAGAATTTCAAAGGCGGTGTTTTTCAGAAATCCGAAAAAAATGCGAAATGCGAAAATCTGCTTTTGTAAACTTACATTTAAATCGACGATTTCTCATGAATAAAAGCTTAATGTCTTAAACTAAGACCACAATCTGGTTAAAGAAAGCTTCTGTAAGCCAACTGTTGTCTTTATTTTTCAAATTGAGCTTTTGTTCGCTAAACACACCGAAACAAATGTTTGCATGGATCTCAGTAGCCGATAAACCTCCTAAAACAAAGAATTTAATCACTGCACGATATTTTTTATTGAGTACTTTGTTATGAAAGATGAAACATTAAAATGGCGTAGAAATGTTGATTTTTCTACTGCTCCATAGATGTCGCTTTCGAAACTTTTCGACTAACCTAGTATATGCCTATAAACAGGTGCCTGTTTTCAATATTGCATCTCCCTGATACTTGGGTGTCCAACACTGCTTAGCACCAAAAGTAGCACCACATGAACGCAGAAGTACATTCCATTGAAATTTCGAAACAACAAAACACATCCCATCAAGCATCGCAGCACCAGTCGAGTATGCTCCTCTTGCAGAGGAGTGAATTCCTATCTCTCGTCTTTCACAATGGCAAAGTGCAATTCAATCTAACTCACAAAAAGCCACCTAGTTGGGAAACACCCAGGAATGCCAAAACACAACCACTTCCGGAATTGCGAAGCAGAAAGTCTACTTTTGAAAGTCCAAGTTGATTCCCACCAGAAGACGCCATTCATTTGGACATGCAAGAATTTCATTTGCATAAATCTGGTTCAGTTTGGCAGAGGGCATGCAGACCAAAACAATCGTATGGGTGTGATGGCGATGGGCATTATTAAGCGAGGAGAATTCCGTTCATAGCTAGTGATGGTTGTCCATTTTCCGACCTAACTTACCAACCTAATTGCGATCGATTTTCGGTCATTAAATATTGACCAGAACGAAACGAATCGAATTGAGGGGGACATCGGAGTACACGTACCGGTAATTTCTACCGTTTCGAGTTCACGGGTAATGGTTTATTCGCGTGTTGGGGCCAATTGTCAAAATTTTAGTGTTTGGACAGGGGTTATGATATGTTTCCGTTGCAGCACGCCTGACGGAAATATTTAGCTTGTGGCACAATATTACAGTTGGTGGGTGGTTAATCATGAGGCACGATGACATTTTTTTTTCGAAATAAAACCTTCCGAACTTCGATTGATTGCGTTTCTATAGCCGAGAGTTTTGAAGATTATTTTTGATATTTTTGAAATAAATACGTTCCGAATATTTCAAATCATCACTCAAAAAACTGGCGTTTCGTTCAGTATCTTTCAGTACAAAAGAGTGTGTCCGACAAGAAATATGTCTCGTTAGTTTTACTAATGGTCCATTTGTATTTAAATTAGTATTCATGAAAATGTTATTTTGATACGAAACGTAATCAATATTTGACGTGGATCAAGTAACGTTGATTATTATGTGCTCAAGACCGCTTGCATGTGTCGTAAGGCGGGAAGAAATTAATTTTCGTTAAGCTTTGAAGACATGTTAAGCTTATACGATCAAATTGAAGATTTCAATTTTATTTCAATATTTCCTTTCATCCTATCCTACAAACAGTGTAGTCCTTTGTTCTGCGACGATAGAAGCGAGTAAGATTCAAAAACTTAGCAAAAAACAGCTAACAGTGGTTAAAATAACGCTTATTCAAGCTGTAGAAATGCTTGTTTTTTGTAGTTTTAATAGATTTAACCAGTTTCTTTTCACACTAAATCAAAGCAAAATTTATGTGATTTGCTGCTAACAATAATTAAAGTTTATTTCAGAACATAGGAATGACATTCTAAAATTTTTTAGGCTATACCACACTCTTATGCTAGTAATGAGAAAAAGAAGGGGCCATCAAGGCACCCGATTGAAGCAGACTAGAGGAGGAGAGTGGGAATGCTTACTCCCCATTGCCTACAGTTTTGAGGATAGGGCTGTGAATTGTGGCTGTGTGGGCTCACATCCCACCAGTGTAATGTATGCTCTTCTTCCCACTCATAGAGGGCATCCCCATGTTAGGCAGCTCGCTCTATTGATGAATTGTTCAATCTTGTTGTTGGAAGATGATTCTTCGTATCTATGTAGATACTTATGAGTGTTACCTATCAATCCACTCAACTCGTTTTTGGCCCTTCATATAATGGCACGATGAGGATAATCAGTGGTTATTAAAGCATGATCAAGTCAAAAAGTGAAGAGAGCCTGTTGCGGTCGGACGTAGTTCCGTGCTACAATGGGTGGTTGTTCAAATCATCAGGATCATAAAGCCTGTCCACGTTAAATTTCGGACACCAACATAATAGCAGCAAAATTTAACAAAACCGATTGTTTATTTCACAATATTAGAGTTACATCTACATTAGAAATAGTCTATTAAGATGTTAATCTTTCATTCTGTAAAATTCTCGCACATTCTGTGGTACACCGGCCATCATGTTTTGTACGGTATCCTCAGATAGACCCGCCATTTGCTTTCTTGTTAGTTTCGAAGAGTTTTCGGTTAACTAGAGCCCAGTATTTCTCTATTGGGTGAAGTTCTGGATAGTTTGGTCGATTGGCTGTTTTTGGCAAGTATTTGATCTTTTGTAAGCTTTTGCAGATATTCTTACTCGAACACATCTTTATTGACACTGCCGGTAGAGACGAAACTTTTAAGATTTTCGACCACAAATACACGTATCAAATACTTCTTAGGGAATTTGGACACCATCTTTGTCCGAAAATGCTCAGCAACGGCGTTCTTTTGCTTTGCGGAATAAAAATCAGACCGAAAGCTGTTTAAAGTCTTCGAGTACGTATGTTTCGTCGTTCATTATGATAAAAGAAAATGTTTGCATAAAATTTGTGAATTGCTTCTTAACACGACTTTTTGCAGTAAAAGGTCATCACGGTTGGGTACCTCTTTCACTTTGTACGCCTTCAGTCCTTGCCTCTACTTCACTTTTTGTTTGTATGATTTTGACTTCTCAACTTTGCGAGCCACATTTCACAAGGAAAGATTGGGATTTTTCTCAATAATGGCTACCACTTTCTTGTCCATTTGCCGGGAGCATACTTTTCAATTTGTTCCACTTCCAACCTTCCGATACACAGTCAAGCGCCGGTCAAATGATTTACAAAAAAAAAATAAACTCGCTACTTTTCGGTAGTTTTAGTTTCTTGGCAGGATCGCGTACCGATGAATACCTGATTTTGCAGCCTTGAATGTAACAAGAATGTAAACATGTTGCACCACGAAATAAAGAGGAGAGTTTCAGCTGTCGTATAAGTGAAACGTTTCAGCGATCCGTGAAATAATTCAAAATCTACACTGAAAGAAAAGTGTTCGAAATTTAACGTGGACAGACTTTAATGAAAATCGAGGTGGTCCTTTCCTATATATTAAAAATGTTACTGTTTTATTTAGAGAAATAAATAAACCCTTTCTTCAAGTTATATGTAGTTTAGCAAATTTTGAGCAACTTTGATCTTGAAATTTTGCTCTAGCTGCTCAAATGATCGAATATGAGCAATTTTTAGTCGTTTAGTTAAGGTGTTCCTATATACTTTTTTATTTAAATTTCTCAGCTACCAAAATATAAATTTTTCATGAGCCGGAGTCCCATCAGTAACCCAACAAAAGTTACTATACTTTTTCTAAAACATGCTCTTTTCTGATGTTAATCTATCTGGTTGGGGAAGATGGAAAAGAAGGCTGCCACGGTGAGAAATTTTAAATAAAAAAGTTAGAGTAAAATAACTGATTTTTAAAGGATACTGTGAAACTATGAAATGAGACAATGGAAAGGTAGGAAAATATAAGCTAACACTTAACTTGATCACATTTAAAAAAACGAAAAAATTAAAAATGTTGAGCAACTTTGGTCGTGAAATTTTTTCTGTCGCTTCTCAAATTATCAAATAAGAGCAATTTTCAGTAATTAAGTTTAGGTGTACCTATATAATTCAGATATGTTGCCATATCTTTTCTTATTTAAATGTCTCAGCTCTCCCCACAGCTACCAAAATGTACCACTTTTTATGTGCCAGACTTGGCCCATCAGTTGCCCAACATAAGTTATGATTTTTTTTTATTAAAAAAAAGCCCTATTCCGATGTAAAACTCGCTGGTTCAGAAAGATTCAAAAGAAGGTTCCCAAGTTGAGAAATTTTATATAAAAATAAAAATAAAAGTAAAATAACTGTTTTTTTAAAGGAAACGATGCAACAATAAAAATTGTCATTGGAAAACAAGGAAAATATAAACTAACACTTCACTTGATCATTTTTTGAAAAACAAAAACAATGAAACTGAAACACTTTTTCAAACTTCCAAACCATCACTAGAGTACTCGACACTGAAGAAGTCTGTAAGTCGAAAACGAAACATGCATATTTGTTTAAGGATAATGGAATATAAATAAATTTGGGCTCGCGTTGGCTAGTGATGTTTTGAAAAAGTGTTTCAGCTTTTTATTTAATATTTTTTTAAAGTTAAATTTTCCTTGTTTTCCAATCACAGTCGGTTTACTAATACGCTCGAGAAAATGTAAGCAATAAAAAGCAAAAAAAAACAATCAATTACGTTTGCATAAAGATGCTCAAACCATGGCTGCTTGAACCAGCTATTAAAGTCCATCAGCGGAAGTTCTGGTGGGATTGTTTCTTGGATGTCAAGTCCAATGATTTCGACGAAACGTGATTCTGTCCAACGAACTTCCTTGCTCCATTGCCAACCATAACCATCCAGCTTCATTAAGTTTTATTAAAGTTTTTTGATAGCCACTAGAAATCAATTTGGTTTTATTATTTTTAAGTCAGGTTTATGAAAACCGCCACAGCTTGTTTGCAACGATATTAAAAACTTGTATCCGCAAATTTCATTGAATTCTATCAAAGGTTTTATTTCAACATTATGAACTCGTAAAATGCTGTTTTGAAATGCCGTTTTAGGACTCATTCATATAATCTTATTACTATCTTTTGGATATTTTTCTATCAAACAAACTTTCCAGCAACACTAGAACATTTTGTTTAGCTAATATTTACTGCTAAATGAATCTGAAGAGCAAAGAATCTGTAAAAGCACAACAGTTTGACAGTTTTGTCCATTTTTTTCTCATGTCGGGTATCTTCATCTTCATAGCTTTCAATTAAAATCAGACTTTATTTCTTATGAAGATGTGAACTGAGTAATGTGTGTAGGAACCGTTGTTACGAATAATTTCAATCAAACGCGATTTCATGCACAAAACCAGTTCTTCAAGAGTACCCGAGGAGGACCGAATAGCTCGATAGCTGGTCTTGGTATTAAGGAGCTCAGATTAAGAGGTAATATACCTGAGGATAATACCATAAAATTGTTCGCACAATGTTATGCGAATACCAAATTAAGGTAAGACAATACCAAAATAGTACCTCTCAGGTATTCTCAGGTATCCAAAATAATAAGTTTTGTTATTCGGGAGATATTTTGCGTGCAATGCTTAGGTATTTTACCTCTTAATCTGAGCTCTTTAATACCAAGGCCAGTTATCAAGGTCAAAATTAGGTATTCATATGTTGTTGTCTCCTGCTCGGGTATCCTGCATAATCTGCTCCCAGCATTCTCGAACTCGGGTATTCAGCATATTTACGTTGTTGAATTGCTTCCCATTTTCGTAAACGCGGCAGGCAAGTATCGACCAAAGGTTTTCGGTTGGGTTTAGATCCGGAGAGCAAGCTGGCCACTCGAGATCCTCGATATTTTTTTTATCGGAAAACCACGCTTTAGTTTGTTTAGAGTTGTGGATTGCAGCATTATTTTATTGGAAAACAAAATCTGGACCCATCAATGACTCGCCGTGTTCAATCAAACCTATCTCCAGCATTTCTATGTAATCCTCCGGTTTCATTTTTGTTGGAAATGTACTTCTTAGCGAAATTGAACCGATTCAACTTGCGCCGTTCTGTAAGGTTGGGTTTTCCGAGTCTCTTACGCCACTCCAAGTTCTCGCTGCTGGACAAAATCGGTTGTACACGACGTGTAGTCACCGGAAGCTCCAATTCTGCACGGATTTGTGACGCTGTTCTTTTCTGGTTCGTTGCAATTCTACATATTCTCCGTTTATCCTTAGCTGAAAGCTTACTTTTCTTCCCGCGTTTCTCGATGCGACCACTCTTATTGCCAGAAGCTTCCGATAACCGTGTGTGATCGAAAGAGTTTGCGACCGATTTTACGTTTCGAGAGGCCTGCATCGGGGTAGGCTCTGATTTTTACCTTTTCCTCGTACGTCAGATGCTTGGATCGACCCATTGCCGTAAAATTACAGGGAATCCGATCTCACTAAAATTTGAAGAGAACTTAACCTCCAATCGGTTTGAATGCAAATCAAAACAAATACCTGCCAAAAAAGAGCCAAGGTGATTTTTAACCAGGGTGGTGCTATTTATGTTTTGCATGGTTTTTTATGAATTTCTCAGCTTATATGTGAATAGTCCCCAAAATGTCCAGAACAACTAATCAGATAAACGTGTAGTGAAATTAGCGTTGTACGATTGAACATTTTAAAACTATTACGAAAATACATGGTGGTGCTATTTTTGTTTCGCTGAGTGTATGTGTGAGAGGAATTTGCTCGGCAATTTTAGCGAAATTTCCTCACCAGTCTAAGATTATAATGCACCGAAAGTCAATTCCATTTTCACTTGACTTGTTTAATAACACTTTTACGAGCGTATTAGTTAGCTATGTGCCATTTGAAATATTCTGCTTGTATGCACTGTGATTCAGAAAATTGATTCATTCAATTTACGTGCATTTTAGGAAATTCCCCTGCTCTAAAAAAACTTTTCCTACTGAACAACATTTTTTGAACCAAGGTAGATAGATCACTAGAAATCATCACTTGCTTAACTAATTTGGCTAGAATTACCTTTTCGACATGCGTCAGGACAGGTCACCAGGTATACTTATGGACAAGTCTACGAAGGATTTTTTAAAACATTTTAAATTCTTTATTCAATTATTTTCCATCGGCCTATTTTCTTACGTGCTGACAACCACCGACTTCACGAAGACCCCTTCACCACCTGGACCTTGCACATCGCACTCATCAACACATGAGCTACGACTAACGGCTTTACTTCCCTTTTGAAGGAAGACCTGACCAAAGACCAGAGCCTCAGAAATATCCCACCGACTTCGATTAACCCATATCCCTAGTAGCACACTTGTTATAAACCAGCTGAGATGACAGCTTTGTGACTCAATCAAGTCACAATCAAGTTGCTGCAACCATTTATGACGATTGTGTGTTGCTTGGGATGTGTTGGACAAAAAAACACCTTTAAGTGTTCATGGAATTTCTCCAGTAGGATAATTCTTATCGTTTTGTAGCCATCGGATATTTTTTCCCCAGACACAGGTTCCTGTTCCTGAATTTTGACACCCATGTTGCAAGGGTTTTCTTCTGAAATGTTCATGGCCAAACTAGGTCCCAGGTCAGGCCAAGGACAAATCATCAGATGGCAACAAAACGTTAAAAAATATCCTACTGGAGAAATTTCATGAATTTAGATACCCATAGCCGAATGAATTTCGATACCCAGAATAGCCGTTACGGGGACAACACGAGCCGGAACGAATAACTTGACAACTGGCCTTGGTATATAAGAGCTCAGATTAAGAGGTAATTTACCTGAGGATAATACCGTACAATTATTCCCACAATGTTATGAGCACACCAAATTGAGGTAAGACAATACCAAAGTAGTACCTCTCAGGTATTCCCAGGTATCCGAAATAACAAGTTTTGTTATTCGAGAGATATTTTGCTTGCAATTCTTAGGTATTTTGTTAAGCTATTTTACCTCTTACTCTGAGCTCTTTAATACCAAGGTCAGTTATCAAGATCAAAATTAAGTATTCATATATTGTTGTTCCTGCTCGGGAGGTCAGCATACAATGTAAAAGAAAGAATGTTTAGGAATTGTTCCACAGATTTTGACATCCATTCCCAGACATTCAATTGAAGTTCCCAAATAGTGCAACTTTACAGGACCCCAACCCCGGAAACTCGGCTTTTTTGGAACTAGATGAATTCAAATGGTCATTATAAAAATTGCCATGAAGTGAATGAGCTTTTGAATCTAACTGTGTCAAAAGGATTGAAATCGGTCAATAATTGTCAAAGTTACAATCATTTGAATTTGATGGGTACCCAGGTACCCTGTCGAACACTTGAGGTGAAAAAAAAACAAAGTCCCCCCATGCTACACTACAAAATGCTTTTAAGCAAAAAGATGCCTTCTAACTTTTACTCAGATGTCACTGCATGTCAGCTTCCTGTTTTAAAATACACTATGAAATTTCGTAATGTAAAACGTGAAAAGGTACCCGGGTACCCTTTCGAACACCGGAGGGTTACTATTGAACCCAGGCCTACTATGTTGACAAGTACCAGTTACGCTTATCACTCACGCACCACCGTCGGCGACTCAATTTTTTGATCTTTCTGTAAGAAGTTTTCATGTTTTTTACCGATTTTGTTTTTGTTGCGTTAAAACTATTTCATGGTCATGATCCAGGACGGTATGGAAACCGGTTCAAAACAACAGTAAGGATGCTGTTGTGATTTCACATGCAAAAACATTCTGAAACAAAAAGTTTGAAAACCGTTATAAATCAATAATTAGGGTGCTGAGGACTGTATCGTTAATTATTAGTCCACCTCAAAAATGGCTGTCTAATCTAATGTAATCTAATCTTATACTAACGCAGCTAATTAGTACACCTCAAAAATGGCTGTATTCAAAAATGTTTTATTTATTTTGTAACTCAAATTCATTTACATTGTTTATTGACCAACGAGAAAGCTCATTACATCAGAATTTATTTAATTTTTCGTAGATCTGTCCAGTTCTCGCACCTTCTTCTTGATGTTCTTCGTGAGGTTTTGCTTACGTTTACCCAGTCCTTTTTGAATTTGATGATGTCATCTGCTCCTCTAGCCTTCTTCCACAGCTTTCCTTTCATCAAAGCCCAAAATTTTTCAATGGGCTTTATTTGCGGACAATTTGGAGGATTCATCGCCTTTTCCACAAATTCGACATTGTTCTTTTCATACCAGTCCATGGTGGCACGCGCATATTGGCAGAATGCCAAATCGACCCAAAAGAGTGTCGAACCTGTGTGTTTTCGGATTAGTGGCAGAATTAGTTTCTGCAGGCATTCCTTCCTGTACATTTCGGCGTTCATATTGAAGGTGTCGATTCCATTCCGCACTTGCAAATTGCTTGCCAAACCAACACCTTTTCCCAAATTTTTCGCAAAAAATGGATTTCTCCGAATTTGGGACAGCCGTGCCACGCTTTACGGTGTAAAACTGTGAACCTGGAAGTGCCCTGTAGTCAAATTTGACGTACGTCTCGTCATCCATGATAATGCACATGTCATTTTTGCTCAAAACGTCGTCGTCCAGCTTCCGAGCCCGAGTTTTCACGGAATCCGCCTGCATTTGGCTGCGTTTCGGACATTTTCGTTTCCCGTACGTCTTCGGGGAATTTCGATCCTTTGCGCGTTGGGGCATTCCAATCGTCGTTCCATACTTTTTTGCGCAATCTCTGATGGATACCTCCTTTTTTTCCTTCAAAAACATTGCAAGTTTGTTTGTCTAAATTTGGGTTTGACACACCTGTTTTTCTACCATGGCCGGGTATGTCCTTCAATGTGTTATGCATAACAAACCTATTGATCGCATTTTAGACCGCACAGACAGTAACACCTTTTTCTTTTGCTAATTTTCTTAGCGACAATCCCTTTTCAGTCCAGTACTTGGTCACAAACGATTTTCGCTTTTTTTCCGTAAGACCTCGGATTGTAGCGCTTGAAGTAAAATTTTAACTTTTAATGAAGGTTTTCGTTACATATGTCATAGTATTTTTCATACAGAACCTCAAAGGTGTACTCATAATTACCGATGCAGTCCTTATTAGGTCTGAGACGTAAAATTGAATGTCTTTGAATCGTCAACGGTAGATTTCATAGCAGCAACGCACCACAGAAAAGCGAAACCTCATAGAATCGGTTTTCTAATCGGTCCAATTGCTTCGGGAAGGTCGAAAAACGATCCTTTAAAAACTTCTAGATATCTTTCCAAATGATTCAAAAACACTCATTTGTAAATTTTCCTTTGAAACCTCATCGCGCAAGACGCTCATCAATGCGGTAAATCATCCATCCATCATCAGCAAAATGAACATAACATGACAAAGGAGACACAACTAACCCTCAGCAGTAGCTAACTTGTGTCCTGAAAATTTAAACAAAGCACGTAAAATACCAAACTCGGAAGTCATCATCTGCCTTGACGGAATCCAAATGGCACACGCCGAGAGAAGGGCAGTGATTTTTCATGAATATTTATAGCCGACACTCCTTCGGCCTGTCATAAAGTGAAAAAACCATCCACCCGGTCCCCGTTTCATCATCAACACGAGTCACCTGACTCCCGGAAGAAAGCCGGAGGAGAGCTTCACCCCAAGTATTAATGAATAATGGAGATGAATTTCTTTCTAAATTACTCGAGTGGTGTCACGAAGGAGTTCCGGGCCATCAGCGACCTCCGGCCGGTTCTTCGGTAAAAGGATTCGGTCCCTAATTTACCCAATTTTGCATGAGTTATGAGTTGTGAACCCAAGTTGTTCCCGTTCACGCTTTGCACCAAGGGGGGAGGGTGTGGGAACAAACAGAAAAGCTTTCCGCCCGATTGAATTCCAGTGAAAAGACAAACACAGCCTCTTACGTTCTCGTTTTGGGTGGGATGATGGAGGTGGTGGTGATGATGATGATGATGATGATGATGATGATGACGATGATGACGTCGTCGATGAAGCTCGGTGTTGTTCCGGCTTTGTTGCACAGGCCTGAATAACCTGCGGCACTCAAAGCCCACAACGGAAGAGCGCTCGTCTGTGGATTGTTGTGTAAATAATAATTCCCGAGGCTCTACTTTTATTGATTTTTCCCAGCTGATTTCAGCGATGCGGCGGAAAGGTTCTGGAAAGGGAATGCCAGGGAGGGCTTCTACTACAGCATCAATGCCCGACAGACTTGCTCGTTCTTTTGATAAGAACGTTATAGAGGATTCAGATTTGCAGCTTTTGCTTCAATGCGATTATTTGGTATTATCCTACGGTATATATTCATACTGATTGATTGCAAAGCTTTTGACAAACTGATTGCTTATTTGATAACACAAGTGGGTGGGCAAAGTGGAACCGCAGCGGGAAGCAGAAACATTTGGTAAGTGGGAATATCCTTGAACCAGTTTTACGAACTATCACTGTTTGATATCATTCTACACACTTAGAAACTTTCATGTAAAATTAGGAATTTTCAGATGCACCTAAACGAAGCGGTTAGCAAGACGTAAATTTACGTCCTCTTTCAAGCTTACAACCAAAAATTGAACACGTAATTTTACATACCATGACGTAAATTTATGTCACACCACTTATTTTTTATAGATTTTTTTTCCTTTTCATATGAGAATCTCAAAATTATTAATCTACTGAGTATTACTAAAGCTAGCAGTTTCTCTTGTGCTGAACTGATGCATTCATCAAGAGAATTCCTGACAAAGTAATAGCAGTCCACCAAAGATTTCTCCTATCATCAACATGGAGGCAGGCCTAAATAAATTGTGTTAAAAAACATTGACAAAATGTAATTAAAAACTGTTATTTTTTATTCAAATCGGAATGTTAAGTGTTATAATCGTAGAATAATACTTGTCACTACTGAAATTTTCATCGGAGGAAAATAAAGATATTTTGCGAGTGCATGGCTGAAATCAAATCAAATACCTATCCAAAAAAACAGAGGCACATCATTTGAGGATGAGCATGATTGGCCGCCGAGATTGCTACTCCGTTGTTACCAGATCAGCTGTTATTATACAGAGAACCAACAGATTATGCTTGAGACTACCATACCTTTTCAATGTGTAAAAACTGGTGATCCCAAACTAAGGCTATACCGGCGCCGGGCCGTCCAAATGCAGGTCAAGTAAGGAAAGGGTAGGAATATGTTGACGTGATACTCGCTTTATTGAAAGCCGCGGAGTTCACTGCACTTTCACGAGAAATAACTTGTTTTTGGATAACAGAATTGGCTAGCAGCAGGGTTCATTTTTAGTTAACGATAAGCTATCAAGTGCAATATTTGAGAATTAGTACCAATTTGAACCGATTTAAACTAACAGTAAGGATGCTATTGAGGCCACTCGCAAAGTGTGATTGTGGTTTTCATTGGGAAAAAAAGTGATTTTTCATAATGCTGAACAACCGATTTTGACCGGTTTAAGCCAACAGTAAGGATGCTATTGGAGCCACTCACAAAATGTGATAGTGGTTTTTATTTGGAGACTAGGAGATGTTTGAAAAATCTGGAAAACCGATTTGAACCAACAGTAAGGATGCTGTTGAGGCCACTCACAGAGTGTGATAGTGGTATTTCATTAGGAAAACAAGGTAATTCATTTCAACGCCTGAGAGACAACTCGGACCGATGTACACGAATAGTACGATGCTATAATTCGTAAAATTGCTGAAAAATTACCGGAACTAAAGTTAAGGGACCTAAATATTCTCAAATTACCGTTACTATTGGGGTTTGCAGATGATCTGCTCATAATAGCAACCAGAATAGATGAACTAACACATTTTGGAAGAACTTGTCAATCAATTAGGGGAATGGGATTAGAATTAAATTATGACAAATGCGAAATACTAATGAGATTTCCAAATAATAACGATCAGATACCTGAAGAAATAGTACTTATTGGAAGAACTTTTAAGATATGCTACAGGATAAAATGTTTAAAAGTATGTCTTACAGCATCCTTGGATAGACGATCAACAAATAGACTATGATGTTTAATTGCCTATAAGTACAGGGTGGCTACAAAATCTTAATTTAAAAATTCCCGCATTTTTCCCGAATTTCTCACGCATTTTTGCATAATTTTCCCGACTGGGAAGATGAGGTAATATATATATTGGATTTATAGATATTTTTGAAGTTCATGATGTTTTTTTCATGAAGCTGATAAAATTCAGCTTTGGTCCCAACATCTTGTCGTGTACCGCATTAACCTCAAAAGCAAGTACTTTTGATCGGAACACCGAAGAAATTCGGATGACTTTTATTCGGGTATCTCTCTTCTTTTATTCGGGTATCTTGCTTTCTGACCTCGTCCACAAATCTTCTCAAAAGGCATTTGTAGTGCTCTTCTAGAACTTTGCTTCCTCAAACTCCCTAAAGTTCCTTGAGTTTCTAAGATGTTCTGTATACTTCTACCAAGTTTCATGAAATTCTGAGAAGTTCTCTGAACCTCTAGGACGATTCGCAAACTTTTGAAAAGCAAACTTTTGAATTTCTGGACAGTTCTCTGAATTTATGGGAAGGCCTCTACTTTTTTGGATAGTACCTTGAACTTTTGGGAAGTGCCCTGAAATGCTGGGAAGTTCTCTGAAAATCTTGAGTAGTTCTATGAAATTTTGAGAAATACCCAAACAAATCTGATAAGTTTCTGAACTTCTGGGAACCTCCCTGAATTTCTGAATAGTTGCTTGTACTTCTGTGAAGAACTTTTGGGAAGTTCCATGCACTCCTGTGAAGCTTATGAAAGCTTTAGGATTTTTTTTCTGAATTTCTAGGAAACAAACTGAATATCAGGGAAGTTGCCTGAACTTCTAGAAAGAACCCTTAACGTCTAGGAAGTTCCTTGATTTTCTGGAAACCTAATTTAAGGGATGTTCCCTTAACATCAGGGAGAATAGCAAAACCACGGGGAGGTTTCCTGAATCGCTAAGAAGTATACCGAGATTCTGTTAAGCTCCCTGAGTTTCTAGGAAGATCACTGAATTTATTCGATTTTTTTCGAATTTCGAGAAGCATTATCGTTTATATTTATAGACTATCAACTACTTATACTACAAATTACAAATCAGCATTATCAATATCGTTTAGATGAGATGCATGCACCTACACGCTCATCTTCAGCTAAACGAAAGAGCAAATATTCTCGTCATTTGCTAACGACGCACTACTGGCAGTAAACATTATTTGGTCAAACCAATCCATGGCAAAAAGTTTGCGAAAAATCTGCGGTCTCTGAAAAAACAAAACCAATGATCTCTGGATGTTGAATGATTGACAGGATGATAGGTGTTGGTGAGTTCAATAACAAAGTTGGCCTATTTTAGCTGGTTCTACTCAAGTTTGCTGATGCAAATCAAGTATAAAGTGGTCTGAAAAAAAGACCACCACTGAAGATGCCCTAAGCGGTACGTTATTAACAGGCTGAATAAAACCAGCAGAAAATGATCCTCAGGCAAATGTGTTTGTCTTAGCCCTTCCATGAAGGATTGTGTACGACGCGCATGTCGCAGCTAACGATGTTGAGGACTTCAAACCAAGGGCTGGCTCGCAGATCCCTGATTTCCCCAGTCAATTCTTTGAACGCCTCCCAGTTGACAACCGGGCCATCCATATAGCAATGAGCTATCTTCTTCAGCAATGCTGGATTTGTAGAAAAATACTGTTTCATTCCGTTAATGAGATCGTTGGCCCGAGTAAACGACAATAACGCTACTCAAATCATTTGAAAAAGGTGTGAGTATGGTTCCTTCCATATGACAAAAATTCCGATGGATTTTGAAATTTCCAACTTTTCCCCGCATATTTCCCGATGATTTTGGATTCCCGCATTTTTTCCGCATTTTCCGATTTTCCGATTTATATACAAAACAGTGATAGCCCCATCTGAAATATATAGCAGTTTTTACAAAAAACAATAGAATAATATGGCAAATTATGAAAAGCTTATACTAAGAAGTATCTTTAATCATTGTAAAAAATCAGCAAACATTGAATTTAATGCAAAGAAACGGTTGGAAGGCAATAAACAATAAATAGAAAAGCAAGAGTAGGAAGAATCAGTTATTATGGTCACATTCTGAGAAAAGTAGAATTACATACGCTTAAAGTAACCTACAAACTAAAATTTAACAAGAAAAAAGAAGAACGACCAAGCCTTACTTGGAAAACTACGCTAAAACAAGATTTGAGTAGATATAGGGAGATAAGCAGTGAAGAATGGACACCATTGGCGAAGGATAGGAAGAAATTAAAAAACAAAAGACAGAAGAAATATATAAGGAATCAGAGAGCGACATTTCGGACGGAGAAACATCGGAAGTAGAAAATAAAAAATCGAAAAAGTATAAACATTGGAAGAGAAACACTAAGAGCTGAAAAATAGGGGTAGAGTAGAATTATTGACACAAGAATTAAAAGGTATAAATTAATTAAGGTAGGTTTGATTAACTGGTTATTTTTGGAACTGTAATATAAATTTAAGAAGAAACATTATTCACGGTACAAAGAACGGGAAAGTTCAATAACTAAGTTATGAAATCCTAAATATTTAAATTCATAAATACTAAATTAATATAATACGTTAGATATAATACTTTTAACTAATGCATTAAAAAATAATAATAATCAAAAAATCAAACCTTGACACAAAAGATATTTTGTTAACACTAGAAAAGATATCCCTAATAAAAAATAAAAATAAAATAAAGAACAACATTAAGATTTGATATTAATCGGTTCATCATTGAATAGGACCCCACATGAATGAGCTCATTACAAATTTTGTATGCAGGGATTGTTGGGGCCGGGGAAGGTTTTTATGATAGTAAAAGACCCCTCCCTTCTCTGGAAAAGAAATGAAACACTCATTTCTACATAACTCGAGAACTAATGAAGCAAAAGCTTCCAAATTGAGCATGTGAGAGTTTTTGAAGGCAAGAAAGGTTTCTATGGTAGCTTGAGAACCCTCCCCATCCTAAAAAGGGGGGGGGTTCCCATACAAATAAAACACAATATTCTGCATAACCGGCAACTAATTAAGCAAATGGAACCAAATTTGGTATGTGCTGGTTTTTGAAGACAAAAAATGGTTCTATGTTGATTTGAGGCCCCTCCTCTTTCTGAAAGTGATAGATCCCATACAAATGAAACGCAAATCCTTGCATAACTCGAGAACTAATCAGGTACATGGAACCAAATTTGGCATCTGGAAGTTTTTGAAGGAGAGAAATGTTTCTATGGTGATTTGAGACTCTTTTGCCATATGAAGAGGAGGGGGGAGCTCAAACAAATGAAACACAAATTTCTGCATTACTCATAGAACTAATCAAGCAAATGGAACCAAATTTGGAATGTGGAGGTTTTTGGAGGCAAGAAATGTTTCTATGGTAGTTCAAGACCCCTTCCCCTGCTCAAGTGGAGTGAGGAAGGGGGTCAGTTGAGGCTCTCATACAAATGAAACACAAATTTATGTATAACTTGAGAACTTTTCAACCAAATGAAAACAACATTTGGCATGTGGTTTTTATATATATTAAAATCTGTCTGTCTTACCGATCGGCGTGAAAATGTGTATGCAGGGGTTTTTGGGCTGGGGAAGGTTCTTATGGTTGTTTGAGACCCCTTCCTCTTCTGGAAACACAAATGAAATGGCAAATGAAACACAAATGTCTGCATAACTTGAAAACAAATCGAGCAAATGGATCCAAAATTGGCGTGCAGGTGTTTTTAGAATGCAAGAAACGGAGATTCCAAACACAAATTTCAACTAAACATGAGAATTATCCAGATAACTAAAACACAAACTGTGTATTTCTCAGGTGAGAAGAATGTTCTGATTGAATATTGAACCCCTTCTTAGTCAAAAAAAAAAACTCTTTCAAAAAAAAACAACCATTGTTCATTCATTTAGATGCAGGCGTAGCAACACTCGCACCGGGGTCAGCTAGTGAATCATAAAAATTCATTTAAATTGTATTTTCACAAATTAAGTATGCTGAAATCTAAAAATTTAATGCACTCAGAAAGGCAAACATTGGTTTTAAAATGTTATTCTTGGTCCTGACAGATTGCTACAATAATAAAGAACAATAAACCACCCTAACCAATTTTACTTTCAGACAAATTCTCCAAAACAAGGTAAGCAATCAAATAATCACGACAAAATGTACTATATTTTGAATAAATAGCATATAACGAGGAAAGGGAGGGACCATCAGGGCACCCAAGTGAAACGATTTGGATAGGGAGCATGGGAGTGCCTCCTCCCTATTGTTAACATTTCGCGGAACGAGGGTGGGCTCTTCGACCCCATTTATTGGGTTTATTCTGTCAATCGAGGGCTCGATTCTAGTGTGAACTTGTTTTTGGAAGGAGATTCTCTAACCTATATTCGCGGGTTTCGCGTAAAGTGCCTCTGCTTACGGGTCCCTTTTCGGCCCTTCATACAGGAGCTTCATAATCACAAACAACAATAGAATCTTGATCAAATTGTTTCTCAGATTATTCCATTGCTATGGAAAGTTACCTTGCTACAATAGATGGTAGTATTATATCATCATCATCATCATATATTTTAGTTCACGGTCGTGTTTAAGTGTTTTAGTCTTTAAAATTAAATCCGCATGACCTTTTACTCAACTCTTGATGTGATATTGCAAACAAGACATTCTTTCGCATTATGTTGTGTTTACTTTTGTAAATTGTGATCCATAACTTTGTAATTTGCATCTATTTCCATAGAACATTCAATCAATTATTGATTTACATGACACGAAATTTAAATATTTTTCAATTACAGCGCATGTAATTTTCTTTGGTTTTAAGAGTGTACCTTCAAAAATTTTCATTTATTGCAGTTAGCATATTTATTGGAGTTTCAGACAGGAGGAACCTCGTAGAATGGTGGTAGGGTTTGAGAATTCGGCATCTCCAGCATGCGCATATTATTCCGGTCAAAAGGATTTGCAGTGACATGATGCGGGTATATTGGTGGTGAAGTTGGAGGTCTCGGAATCCTCGCCACAGGTTGTCCGTTGAATATTGGTTGCATAGAAGCTGCCGAATCCGCCAAACAGCCACCGATCAACAGCGAGCACCCGACGACAGCCGCCATCAGTATGATGGATAACAGTTTCTTGAACATGTTTTCTTTTTTGACAAAATGATAAAAACTTGATGTATGGCAGTGCCGGCATTGTTGGCAGGGTTTTTATACTGTTGTATTCAGTGGATGGTATATCGAAATGGAATTCGATTCAGGTTTTACGCTAAGTAAAGGCGAAACGATGCATTAACTTTTCAAACTATGATGGAAGATTCGATTCTTATATACTTAGATATTATGAATTTCAGACGAGATGTAATTCATGTTTCTAAAAAGTCGGGGAACGAAAACAAATATTTCGTGTGAAAATTTGTTTTCCGGAAACTGACACATACGTAAGTCGACAAAAGATGTATTTGATTGAATTTATTTTCTCATCTCTTTCATTCTTAAATATTAATACAGCAAAATTTGAAACGGTGAAAATTGCTGTTAATTTAATTTGAATTTAATTGGTATTCCGACTTCTGAACAGGAGATGCTTTGTATCATTACCAGGAAAGTTGGCTCGGAATACTCAGAGTTCCGAATGTTGATATGTTATTTTCATGAGCAGGTTTCGCTAAAAAGTAATAATTTAAGTTTTATAATTTAAGTAATAATTTAAGTTTTATTACACCCGTACTTTGTTGATTAAACTCAGAGATTTTTTTTATCGTACAGGTTTGGGCCGAATGGTCTCAGATTGTTACGATATTTTGTGGGGTGCATAATTGGTATGGGTTCCTATATCCAATCCAAATTTATTTATAGATTATATTCAAATATGTTTCCTTCATAGCGATTATACTCCTTCTTGTCCGACGATTTAATTTGGTTTGTATATATACTTCAATAAACGCTCTACCTAGCAGCTATCTTTAACAAAATTAACAAACCACATACTTACCTTTGAAGCTTACCTCGAGGCACCTATAAACAAATTGGAAGACTACACTTTTCGGTTTTTTTTTTAAATTTTTGTATGAAAACGAGTGACCAACCGCCTTGTTATTTGAGAATTACCCATAACAAAAAAAAACCATCGTCAAAATTTCTCCAATGAAAGCCTATGAATTAATAAACAAGAAAATATTTTTTACAAACTTTTTCATGAATCAGAAAATGGGTTTTCCGGCTTTTCCAAGCAATTTTCCTTCACCGCGGAAAATTTTGCAGAAAAACTGGCAACCCTGAATTTTTGAATATTGTTTTTTGTTCATATATCTATGAACCCTACGCGTGGAAAAAGTTTCGTAGCAATCTGAGACCCTTCGGCCCAAACCAGTACGATAATAAACAAAAATACCCATTTTTGTATGAAAACGAGTAACGAGCCCATAGTTTTTCGAGCATAGCTTTAAAAACAAAAAAAAGCCCATCGTCAAAATTACATTGGTAAAGCTTATGAATTAATAAACAAGAAAATATTGTTTCAAAAATGTTCATGACTCAGAATATGGATTTTTCGGCTTTTCACTGTGGAAAATTTTGGATTTTTTTTTAAAACTATGTTTTCTCCTAATTCTTGCGAAAATTTAATTAGAGTTTGGAACGAGAAAAATTGTTCTACGATGATTGTTCCTTGTTCTGCTATGTTCGATTCTATGATCTTCTATTTTATTTTGCACCAAATTTTATCTAAAAGAAAGTTCTACTTTTGCGGGAAATTTTGTTAGATAGCAAAATATCCAAAACAAATTAAGATTTTTTACAGCGTAAACAAAATATGGTGAATATTGGCACGACAAGAGATGAAAACTATGCGAGTTTACAAAATAAAAACAAAAACAAAATTGAAACAAATACATTCCATACATTAATCATGAATTTCCTGAACATTGGTGGAATTCAATAGATTATCTAAAAGAATGCCGAAATTGGTATGGGCCTGTTCATAATCCACGTAGACTCATTTTTGAAAATATCAACCCCCCCCCCCCCTCTCGTAGACTTTTCTGGATACAATTTTTTGAATCTTTGTATGGAGCGTGGACTTTGGTCAAACCTCCCCATCCCCCTAGAAAAGTCTAAGTGGTTTATGAATAGCCCCTCTCCGATCTACAGTTCTTTTGGATTACATCTAACATTTTGTGCATTTATTTTGACAAATTTCAATTATTTCTCATATTGAAATATGACGATTAGAAAAATCACAGTTTTGCCAAAAATTCACTTTATCTACGCAATGACTACTATGAAACTGTTTGGTCATGTTTTGTTTGCCGTTTTAAAACCACATGACTTCCCCCAATGCCAATTTGCCGTTTAATGCATTTACTGGAGGCAAATCTTTTAAACTGATTTTTTAACTGACCATAAGAAGATAATATTGATGAGTCCCGAACGTCATTTCAAAACAGCATTTTACAAGTTCATAAAACTTTAGAGAGGAGTTAAAGGAATTTGTGAAAACAAGGTTTAAAGATCATTGTAAATAAGCTGTGAAAGTTCTCATGGACCCGACTAAAATATGAAGCCTATTGGCTCCTCTTGGTGCCATAATAAAACCAAATTGATTTCTAGTGGCTTTCAGATAACTTTAGTAAAACTTAATGACGCTGGAGGCCCCAAAAGTGGACAGTAATGTTTGCTAGGAATGAAAGATACGAAAAGAAATGTGTTGATAGCTCCATCAGTGATTACGATCAGGCAGGCGGTATTTTGACTGTCAAGGGGGTTCACTTTCCGATTGCCTACCCAGCATTGTGGTAGCTAGGCAAAAGATTGTCTGCTTGATTGGATGCCGCCTTTCAAATATGCCCTACTCTAAATTTCAACTACTTCCATTTAATTTCACAACCTGTAGTGCTCGTGCACCTGCTATTCAATACTTTCTCTCCAATCTTTGGTTCTAGCTGAAATTGCTGTCCACTCCTAGGGTTGCATGTTGATAAGAAGGATATTTCCAATTTTCAAACATTATAATTCTTTAATTGCTTAATAATTGCAACAAAAAAAAACATGATTAGTAAAATATATTCCTCTTTTAGTTTGCTATGTATTGGATCAGCTTGCCAGACTTAATCATATGCTTACAGAATATCAAGAAGAATGAAGACAGCGGTTTAGAATTTCATTTATTAAAACTAGCCTAAAATAATTTTCTTACGCGAAAGGAAAACCGAAGGGAGGTATCTGGTGGAATGGTGGTAGGGTAAAAAGATTATTCATCATCGGCGCAGCATTGCGCTTTGAATTTCGTAGCTTTCCGGTCATAGGATACGGGACGATTGGAGGTGAAGTTGGAGGACTCGCCATCATCGCCAGAGATTCACGATTCACTCTTTGATGCATTAATGGCGCCGGATCTGCCGCACAACCACCGATAAACAGAGAACACCCGACGACAGCCGCCATTAGCATGAGGAAAACAGTTTCTTGAACATGGTTTATTGTTTCTGAACGAAATCGGAAACAAAAAACTTGACGTATGGCAGGGCTGAAAATTTTGCTAAGGCTTTAATGCTATTTTTGATGGACGGTATTGAAACGAAGGAAATTGAATTCGATTCAGTTTAACGCTGAGTGAAGGCGTAACGATCCATAAACTATCAATTAATGATGCCATATTAAGTTGCTAACAATGCACGGAGGTTTTCCGACTAGTTTCAAGTAGAAAGTAGTAAGAATGTTTCTTACGTTATTTTCATTTTATATGCTTACTACTGCATGGTGCTTTCTAAGGGCAGTCGGCGTTGACGTAGCTTGAAGCAAGGTTGGTTGAAGTTGAGCCAAGCGTGAGGTGGTCGTTGGGTGGTCGTTGGGGTTTTATTTGGAGTCTAAGGTCTGTATCCGCAATAATCCGGACACCTCAAAACATGAATAAAACAGAAATTTCGCATTATATTTCCGTCGTAGATGTTTATTTCAGATTCATGGAATGTGTTTTAACAATTCGTGAAGACAAAACATAGTTATTCGGTATTTGCATAAAATTTTCGAACATTGCACTTAACTCCGTCCATTGGGGTTTGTACAGTCTTTTCAGAAATTGTAGAAGCCGTCTTTGTCCAAATTTGCTGGAAGTGTTTGATGTCTTTGATTCCGTGCTTCTTTCCAGAAAGCTTCAGCTGCATCAGAGCCCAATATCCCTCGATTGGTCGTAGCTCTGGGCAATTTGGCGGGTTTTGAGGTTTTTGGTACAATATTCACTGGATTTGCTTGGTACCACTCCATCACAGTTTTAGCATAGTAGCATGATGCCAAATCGGGCCAGAACAAAGGTTTTTCTTTGTGACTTTTGATGAAGAGTAGCAATCGCTTCTGCAGACACTCTTTCTGATAGATCTCCTTGTTGATTGTGCCTGTAGTGACGAAAGATTTACTCTTTTTGCCACACGTGCAAATTGCTTGCCACACAAGGTATTTTTTTGGAAATTTCGATGCCTTCTTCATTATAAAATGCTCAGCTGTAGCATTTCTGGCTATAGCAGAATAAAAAGCCAGCCCTTGAAGCTGGTTGAAATCATCCAGGACATAAGTTTCATCGTCCAGAACAACCAGGGCTGGTAGCGGGTTTATGGATAAATAATAGTGACTTTAGTGACTAAAATAATAAAAATAGTGACCAAATAGTGACTAAAAAGTGATTTTCAAAGTTTAGTATTTTTTTGATCTTTTATACTTATAGATTTGTTGTATAAATACAGTAAAAATTTCCTAAGTGATCACTCACGTTTGCAATAATGAATAATACTGCGGCGCAGTGTCACTTGTTGTGTTTTTTTCGTAAAGAAGCGACGAAATCAAGCTTTTTTTCTCCACGACCTCCTAGACTTGGTGCGCAGCTCGTTTTTGCGAAGACAGGTCTATACGCACAGTTGAAACGCCTTCCAGCATGGTCTGTGCTAGTATTATCTGTGCCTCTCAATTCCTTTTTGAGCCGTTGCCATGTGAAGCTGTTTTCATTAACTTAAGCACCTCAAGGTATTTTGGCTCACCTGTAGCCGTTTTTCTTAGTAAAAACTGGTTCCAATACTCCTCAATTCTGTACTCTGTACTCAGAGTCAGCACCAAGCGTTTTAACAATTTCCATTCGTTAATAAGAAGATCATAGTTGACCTGAATTGGAAATAACTTGGCGATTTTCACAACATACTTGGAGCTTTCACTGCATCCAGCTAGTGGGTTGAGGCATTGGCTATATTTTATAAACGAGTTCTGCAAACCAGACTTTTGACCTGGGAATACATCTTTATTTTCTATACTGGACTGTACGAAGTCAGAAACATTTAGCATTAAATCGTCTCTTACGACCAATCGATCGAATATTTACGCATCAATTTCCATAAACATTGTAGATTTCATATCTTCGGCAAATTTGATCAATTATCTATCTGGAAAATATAGAAAAAACTTATGAGTTGAAAGCCTAATTGACGACCAAGAACATCCTGGATATGAAGAAGTTCAGGAAGAAAAAAAAAATGCCTTATTAATAGTGTAAAGCGGTGTTTTAGAATATTGTTCATTTGCATACGTATAATCAAATTCTCGTTGATAATCGTTTAATATTTTTGTATCTTTCTGGGATGTTCTTGGTCATCCAAAATATACATGAGTTCTGATCTTCAGATCTACATTTTCAACAGTAGCTTTTAGAGCTATATAAGGTTACGATATTTATTCAAACATATTGAATGAACCTTTTGGAATAAATAGTCATTATTTGATAACTCGGTGATGTTCTAGGTCATCAAAACTATCCTTGAGTTTAGAACTTACGATCGACAGTAGTAACGATAGTTTTTTGAGCTATACAAAGTAACGCTACGTATTCAACCATATTCAGTGAATATTTTCGAACATAAAAAAACATCATGAGATGAACGGGGATAACTTAGGTCATCCAAACTATCCTTGGGTTCAGAACATAAGATCAGTTCAAGTTCTAACATCAAGTGTTTTAGGTGTGTAAAGGGACAATATGTATTTAACAATCAATATTTAACAATCAATATTGTCAATAGTGTGGAAGAACTTACAGACATAATGTGACAATCTTGGGATATTCTAGGTACTCCAAACTGTCCTTAAGCTCATAACATAAGATCTACAGTTGTAACATAAGTTTTTAAGCTATGTATGGTGACCATCTATATTCAAACATTTTCAATGAATCTTTTGGAAAGTCAACAGTAATTATTTTATAACTTTAAGATTCCCTAG